>JAOUZG010007800.1:2133111-2169012 GCA_026289955.1 Argiope argentata | reverse complement strand
GATAGAGTTTCTTAATTTTGGCATATTTATTTTTTTTTTATATATTTATATATATATATTTATAAAAACATGAATATTTATATTTATATATATATATATATATATATCACCAGGTCATTATATATATATATATATACATAAAATTTCGATTTATCGTTATTTCAAAAGGATGAAACTTAAAATACGAAATAAATAAATAAATAAGCCAAAATTAAGAAACTCTATCTCAGTCTGTATATATATATACACCAGGTCATTACACAAAATGCTCAAGGTCTCCATCCAGGAGACTTTCATCGATTTTTGTGAATGGTTATTGAAAAAACATGCATTTATCTGGTTGACAGTTGAAGCACAGTTTATTGCTGATGGGGTGCTTAAATTATGTTCCTAAATTTATTATTAAGTATAAGTGATTGTTTAATAAGGATATGGTTCTTTGACATCAAGCAAGTTGGGGTGCCTTAGAAAACTGGATCGTTCAAGTCCTCTTTCAAAGAAAAGAAGAAAAAAATCCTCCCTATATCTCCTCTCTCCCCCCAAAGAAAAAACTGTTATAAAATTAAGTGTTCCTTTTATAGTTTATATACAAAAGAGAATTGATGTTAACCGATGACTACTAGGCAAATGTATGCTTGAATAGCGTTTGAGAATTTGCAAAAAACGTACCTCACTCAAAATCTATTTGGACAAGCGTATCAAACATCAATTTACAAAAAACGCCCTAAGGATATTTAATTAATCATACTTAACCAAGAAGAGAGGAATTTCAAGTGATATCCCAACAAATCAAGAGTTCGTCATAGTTTATTTTTTAGGTCGTCTGGGGCTTTTCAGTACTGATGTAATTAATGTGTCTTTAGATCAACTTGTATATAAGGCTATTGCATCTATTTTTCGATACCCATATCAGACTTCTACAGCTATATCCGTAAAGATTGCTAATAAATTGTTGGGAAGGGAATACGTGAGAATTGAAGCAAGGTATGTCTGTTTGAATAAAATCTTTAATGAATCGTAAAAAATCATATATAATAGAATGGTATTTTAAATTTTAACTCAAAGAAATCAGATCATGTATGTCTGATCAGACTATGTATCAGACTTGTTTGTTACATTCGAAAGCAACATGTGAGCTTTTTGGACAGATTTTGTAGTTTTGACTCCTATTCAGAAATCAGGTCAAAAGACAGCAGTTTGCCTACCATATTAATTTAGAACATATTGTTCAGAGTATACAAAATGAAAACAAACAAATTAAAATCCAAATTCTTTACAGTGATTTTTTTTTCTTTCTATACTTTTGTCACAAATGGATTCATTACTGGAAACATTAGAAAGGTTTCATGCCTGCTGTTATATATTTCACCGAAATCTGGCTAATGAAGGTCGAGGTAAATACAAGCAATTTTACACATTCGCTTATTCTTTACTTTAAAGTTCATTTGTTTCCCGTAAGTCTCGACAAGAATTCGTAAGAGAATCACGGAAAGTTTGAAGTTTTATCTCCAAGAATAGTTTAAATTGAAGCCAAAGTTTATCCTTTGATCTGAAAATTTCGGTTAGACGTGTCAATCTTGTTCACATCTTAAAAAGAAATTCTCGGACTAAATTTCGTCTTGGATTCGCGTTATCCCCAGGGAAGGGAAAGATTTTCTTGGAAAGAAATTTCCGCTAGTTCTAAGAAACTATTTCAGTTCCAGGAAGAAGGATCTATTTACTATATTTTTCAATTTCGGGAACGAATACTGATTACAGTTTTTTAATTTCCAGGAAAGCCGAAAATTGATTTATTTTAAAAATTGGCTTTTAAACATAAAAAAATTGTAAAATTTCTAAAAACCATACATTTACGAAATAGTTCTGTTTCAAAAACATTTGAAGTAGTTAAAGCAAGATGACCTATAGTATATTTTAATAAAAAAATTGGGCACTTGATTTTGTATTTCAATGCCTAATTAATGGAATCAATCCATATTAAGTAAATACAATAATGTGACAAAGGCATCAAAATTTAAATTCTGTCCGGGAAGACGATAAAAGTCAATAAATCATACCGATTACGTTAAGATACCTTTAATGAAGTTTAGTTTAATTATACTAACGTCCCATTGCAAAGCAATATAAAAGTTATTATGGATATAACCTCATAATTTTGAGCTATGGTCAGATGAAGAGGACGACACCAGAACTGGCACCGCCTCTCTCCACACTACACCCTTCCAATGGGAGAACTTTTACCCCTGGAAATTTAACGTGAAGCAGATTCCCTTACGCGACGGTTATTCGGTGGAATCGGTGTCGATCCTGAAACCGTATAGCTCACAAGCCATGACCTTCCACGAGGCCACCGATGCCTCATACTTTTAAAGAAATAAAGAACGTTATTTACAAGGGGGCAAAACTATTTGTAACAATAGTATTTAATTACTAATTAAAATTATACTCGGGCCAACATCAGGGTCATCATTTGCTTCCAAGACTTGAAATAATTGTTTATTGTTTAGAGAGCCAAGGAAAACATTTACTATTAGAATTAAAAATTTGTTCTGGATTTTGAAATTTTAAGCATTATTATAAAACTTGCTAATATTAGCAAACAATTATATATTTCATGTATTTTTTAATAATCATTTATTTTGTTACCTTTCTGTTATATTTGATTTATACATTATTATGCAAAGTAATCTGAAAATTTTCCATGGCCGAAGCGACCGTTTTTGTGATAGTGAATAATGCTTTACTGAATAGAATTCTTGATGATACATATGCATGCACTCATGAAAACAAACATAAAATTTAAATTGTTAATATTTAGTTAATTTTAAAAGAAACTAGAAATATTTTGCTATAAAAATTCAGTAATCCACTGTGAGGTCTAGAGTACAGTGAAATGAATTAACAAACTGCTATAACGCTTGCAATTATAATATTTTCCAAAACTGTTTACCCTGTCTCAATTAATATTGTTACGGATTATCGGATTCGCTTTTAGGGGATACTTGATGTGAAATCAGCAGCTTTAGTATATAACTACGACGAGGTTTATTAACACAAAAAACATGAACACACAGACTATAAATATTTAAAGCCGAGACGAAAATAGGACAGCACACAGCAGACTAATAGTAGTTCACGAATAATAATTGACTTAGCACACAAAGAGACCAGGCAGAATTCAGCAGGAGAGGGGATATTCGGAGCTTTACTCTACTGTCTCTCCAAATGGCTGAAGTTCTTACTGCCTCCTCGCTGTAGCTTGCGACTCTCTACTTTATGACTGGCTACTACACAAACACCACGACGCATTTTAACAGTAGACAATAAAATTCAGCAAACATCAGTTCAGCTCCACACAGCACTGGTATTCTCTGTTGCTTTGATATCCTCTCGAAGACTCGTTACTTTCCTCCCACTCCCACTCCGCTTCCAGTCACCCTTGCATCTTGAGAATGTCGACCTTTTATAGCTCCTGGGAAACGAGTCGATAACCTTCTGGACCAATCAGGGGAATCTCAGTTTCTATTGTTAAATTTTTTCAAGTTTTTTTGCATTATCAATTTTGTTGCTAAAGTAGATAAATTCGTCATGAAACTGTCGATTGAAACAGGCTTGAAGCAATTATGTGACTATCAGAATACACATGCGTCTACATATCAAGAATCAGGTACACGGTGGGCATTCGTACCAAATCATAACATTTGTTGGCGATAAGTCGCCAAATGTGATAACTATCTTAACAATTTTCTAATAACCCTAAAAGTGGAAAATGGATGCTGCTAAAGCAATAAATTGCCACTTTTATGCGAGTTCCTTTTGTGATTTCAAAAACCTCAAACCAATACAACATCATGTTTCCACCTGATAAAAATATTTTAAGAACAAAAAAATGTAAATGCAGTTTTGAATTACAAATTACATTTCTATTTTTAAATGGGTTTACGGCAATAAATTGCCAGTTGGATCAACCCTCTGCATTGTTTTCTAATAATCCTAAAAGAGAAAGTTTAATGCATCAAAAGCGATAAATCAATTAATTTTTGGCTACGCCTTCCTATGTTTCAAAAACGTCAAATTAATACAACATTATGGCGATAAGAATTTGTATGATTTTATGAAGAAGCGTTTGCTTAGCTTGCATGCATTTTCATTATGGGATAATTTCACTTCAAAGCGAAATAGTGCTTAGGGGTTGGATCTTATTTAAGGTGCTAAATTATTTGCTCCATTTCCTAAGAAAAGATTAAAATTTTAACTTGTACACGTTTCCTGCAGTATTTTCAAAATTAAATTCCTTATTTTGATCATAAAATAAGAGAGAAAGAAAGCACTTTAAAGGTATGAGAACTTGATTCATCTAAAAAACGAAAGGGTGTTGTTGCATTGATTTAACTTTTTTAAAAAAAAGTTTTTGTAAACGTAAGATTTGCCCTGAAATTTTTAATTGGTTAAAGTTGAAAGGATTTAGACAAGAAACTGCTGTGTTACGTTAGAAAATATTTCTCCTTAATACATTTTTGCTTTTTTATTCTAATAGCAATACATTTCTCATTTTCAGCTTTTAAAGGAATAAAAATAATATTTTTATTCTATGAAGTTGTCTTGGTATGCAATGTAATATTCGGATTAAAAATTTTGACCTTATCAAATGAACTATAAACATGATTCGTATGTTTTATCTTTTGGACGTTGGAGCAATTCCAGTATATAACAAATGAAAAACAGTAAATATAAGTACCTTATCTAATAACTATCACGAATTATTGCTTAAGATATGACAATTTCTACTGGTATAATTCTTTAATCTCAGAGTCTAGAGCATTTATCATAGAATGTTAGTTGTTTATTTTACTTCATTTATGAAATATTGATCAGAATAATTTATTTTCAAGAGTATGTTTAACTACTTTCGAAATCTTATAAAAATGATTTTTTATGTAAAGATAAAATTCTGTTTTATAAAAATCAAATTTTGAAATTTATTATTTTTAAGCCAAGTATTAAATTATTTAACCTTTTCCAGAAATGCATTGAACTAGATTTCTTTAATATTTATTGATTAAAGAAAAACAATTCAGTATTTCTCATTGTTTCAATGAATTATTGTGAAAATTAATGATCTTTGTGAATGCTTTCTGGTTGAGAGGTTTCCTGGAATTTTCTTATCATTCATTTTGATGCATATGAAGGTCAGTTTGGTTCATAAAGATGTTATCTGTGAATGAATTAAAGATGGTTGTTCCTACAAACATGACTCCAATATCTGAACCGATTCAAAATCTGTTGATGATATGATTAAAAAGATGAATTCTTTCTCCCTGTTTTAGACAAAGGCAGAGAAACTCAGTCGGACTTGGATGACTCATGTTTTAACATTTTCTATTTTCTATTTAATAAAATTTTTATAGGAATAGGTCTGTCAAGAGTTTAACAAAAACGATGTCATATTACAAACAATTAAGAAAGATACGAAGTTCAAATTTTTGGAAGAAATTATTTTATAAAACCTATATATAATAAGACCGGAAACAAAAGCATGGTTTGTTTAAAAACGGTTTAAGTAAATGCACTACAACGGTATCATAAATATATTGCAATATCAGATTCATTGTTTATAAGAAATTCAGCTGTGTTGCTGAGGAATTCGTCCATTATATATCGTAATTCCCGTTAAAATCATATAATAAAATGTAAAATAATTAATTTAGAACTTGAAAGATTTTTAATTATGACATAATTCCTAAAAAGATATTGATAGGGAATCAGAAAACTATAATTCTATTATCGCTATCATTTGTTGTCTAACCTTATTGGTTATCCAATTCCAAATTATTAATATTCTAAATATTGTAAATCATGTTGTCATATTGCGAATCTTGTTCTCTTATAATTGTTTGTGGCCTAATGCTTGATAAGAGAATTAGAGATACCTATAACTAGATAATTATAGAAAGAGGAGGCAAAAGAATAGATATAGAAGCTCTAAAAGTTAAGAATGTTGAATCAAGATTTTAAATACATTTTCTGAATCTATATCACAGCGATTTTATTTAGAGGAATTCTCTTTATTCATAGAAACATTTTTTTATTTATTTCAGAAATACGTTCTCGACAAACATCATCGAAAGTACTCATACAGTAGAGAAATGCCCCTAGTGTTCATTGGCGGCATGCCCAGATCGGGAACCACTTTGCTGAGAGTCCTTCTGGATGCCCACCCGGACATCAGGTGTGGGGAAGAGACGAGAGTCATCCCCAGGCTCCTCGGCCTCAAGAGCCAGTGGCTCAAATCTCCACTCGAGTCGAGGAGACTCAAAGAAGCAGGAATCACATCGCAGGTGGGTTGAACGAGTTTATTTGCACCTTATTTTATCTATTTTTATCAATTTGAATTCGTTTGAAATTTTCCACTCGGCTATAATAATAAGGATGATCGCATTTGAATTTAGTTGGCTTGATCATTGCAACAGTGAAATGAGCCTTCAAAACATCGGGATAGCGCTTCCCAAAATGTCTTCGTATACTCTTTAATACAGATTTGATCCCTCCCTAAACTCTTCAAAAGCAGTTGCGCACCTCGGGTAAAGCAGAGTACTTATTATGTTGCATTATTCTACGATATTTATGAAATATTACCTGTTGGCGGGAATTGAACATTTTTAGTGCCTTTGTCAAGTTGTTTGGCGATTAATACTTGACATGTTTTGAATAGAATCTGGAAACTGATTTTTCAACTGATTGGGACCAAAATTTGAAACCGGACTCTTAATCATTTGTAGTAAATTTTATATATTTAAATCATCGCGTTTTAAAATTATCGTTCATGCATGCTGCAGAAAGTACAAACCAGCAGGTGGTCAACCAATGGTACTGCGGGTATCACTGCATCATAACCCAGTTTTCAATTCCCCGCGGGGGAGACATCTCGTAATTGAGGATGAGATGCTTCCGGCATGGTGGTTGGATCTCGCCACCCTGGAGAGTACACAAATAAGTGGGAGATCTGGTTCTTCCTCTAGATGTCGGGGCATACTTTCAAGGAGAAGTTGTACCGTGGCCAGTGATGATCCTTAAGACCCATTCACAGTTCCCACTTGTGTTGCGGCTGCTATGGTCCGATCATTCAGTTTTATATTTTAAATCCGTGTACTTAAGATCAGGTTGTATTATCTGTATACAATTTGGCCGGCAAGAGCCTAAAATTTTTCTAGATCAAGAGAGATACTTCAACTTAATTTATCTTTTTATGTTTTATTCTTGTTTGAAATAAATAGATTCTTGTTCCTTTTAAAAATGGCATAGTGTCGTTTCTTGAAGCTCTGAGCATTTTAAAAAGGTGAAATCATCCAACTTCCCCACCGTTCAATTTGGCTTAAAATTTGATAGGAATCCATTATTTAGATATCAAATTTTATTCATCAAAGTTTTTTCAATATGTTGTTATGCTTCGATACGGATAATTACGTTAATTCATTCTGGCCAAAAAGAACTTATTTGAATAGATGTTTTTCAAAAATTTATTAAAAATGCAAATTTGGGTGAAGACTATAATTTAATTTAGTTCTATGTAATTTTAGTTAACTTTGGCCCAGACAAACACGCATAACGTCTGCAATTTATTTTTCAAGCTTAGAGAGGTCTAAAGAGTAGGAATTCCAAAATATCTGGAGATCAAATTTTTTGACTTTTGAATACAGTATCAAAATTTTTGCATACGAAAAAGTAAAAACACTACTTAAAGGATTGGTGATTTCATGCGGCAAACGCTTTAAGAGATTTTTTTAAAGTATTAAAAAACATCTCCAACTTTAAAAACTACTAAATGCCAGCATCAGTACTATGTTTCTTTCTTATGAGCTCAAATTGATACCATTTTCAAGATGAAAAATTATATTTGTACTAATTTGTGAGTTAAGCAGAATATTTTGGCAATAATAGAAATTAAAAAAATTCATGCCTGAATTCAGCAAATTCTATCCGAGATATTTTGGTTTAGCTGTAGTATTTGATCACATTGTACTTTCTAGGAAGTTGAACAGACAGTGTTCTTTTTTTTACATAGATGAATTTTGCCATATACACGGCTTTAAGAGAGATCAGAATATTATTAAAGATAGACTGCATCATACATACCAATACACAAAGTTCAATTGAAGCAATTTTGACCTCATCCAGTCCTTTGGTGCTCAGTACAGCAAAATTTTATTTTAACTACTGGATCGTAATTTTAACATTCGACTTTGTTAAACTCCTGGACACGTTGGAATTCCTGGCAACGATAAAGCTGATGTTGCAGCAAAAACTCCTGGACACGTTGGAATTCCTGGCAACGATAAAGCTGATGTTGCGGCAAAAACTACTAGCTCAAATGAAGAAGCGTTTGTTCCGGCTCTAGTCTTGAATCAAATTTTAAAACAGTGTTCGTTCCGTATATTTTGACATACCTGGGACTTGCAACTTGATAGTAAATTACTTTACATCCATTTCTATTCTGGTAGGTTGACTCTCTCAACCGCAAATTGGGTATCAAGTTAACAAGGCTTCGTACTGGTCATATTTATTTTAATCACAGGCGTTTACTTCACTCAGATAAAACTCCTATTTGTGCAAGATGTAGATTTCGCATATCATCAAAGTACCGTTTTCTAATAGTAAAATATTTCGGAAGATATTATAAAACTTAGAAAGATATAATTGGCAAATTATGTCATTTTTACTTGACATTATTTCCTTGCAGAGTATTTAATTTCTTTTATTAATTTGTTCTTCTCATTTTGCATCTTCTTACCGTTTTCACTGATTCATATTTCTTAAGAGTATGGTTTATAAGAGTTTGACGCAGCATGGCCACCAGAAAAAATAATCAATCAATCGATCTATTTATCAGAGATATAAGACGGTAATTCAGGCATATAAAGATAATATTTCATTCTGCACCATGTAGTTTACTTACTCAAGATCTAATAAGAGTTTATTATAAAGAAATATAATATTGAATCCGGGGATGCATGACCTCTATCATCTTAGCATTATTCTTTCCAATAATAAAAAGCATTTGCTTAAATTCAAAATATATAAACCGTATTTAAGATATTTAGAGATATTAAAGGAAACTTTAAACAAAGAAAACGCTATTAGAGAGTTACTACGCCGGCGTCCTAACACAGAGGTAAAACATCTTCCTTGTGATCTTGGCGTTGTGGGTTCGCTTCCCGGTCAGGGCATGGTTGTTCTAATGTGTACTATCTGTGAGATGTGTGAAGGCGCTGCATTGTAAAAAGGGGGCTGCGTAAGCGAATTTGATGTGAGTGTAGCTAAGACGTACTCTTGCCCATAGTTGGCACAGCTTAAAAACAAGATACACACCCTTGGCTTAAAATCCCTGATTGCTTCAGCAATCTTGTCCACAGAAAGTGCCATTAGAAACAACAGCAACTAATTTCTTCAAAATTTCCTGAAATTATTCTCCTGGCACTAGATATTGTGTATCTTTTTCAAATTGAAAAATATTGTAAAAGCATTGTAATATTATTATAAGGCACTTCGTTCTGTTGGTGTATATATTATCCAAATAAGAGAATCTCGGGAGAAATTATTATTAATTAATAAAATTTTTAACAAAGGCTTTAAATTAAAATGATTTTCGTTACACATCTGAATCAATATTTTAATCATTTCCTCAATGGAAGTGTAATCCTATTCTATGGTTTTCTGTCATGGAATTCTCGTGTTTCCAAATTTGCATCACAAAGGGCACGATTTAATTGAATCCACTCGCTAAGATGACTTTTAACAAGGAAACAGCTACGTGGGAAGATAAAAGGCTTCGCAGGAAAATGATTTCTCATACAATTTCATAAGATGGAGAAACATGGGAATTGCTGAAGTTGAATTTTAATTTCCTGTAGAAATTCAAATTTATATGTATTTTTCATTTATATAATCTCATATTATATGAATATTATACAAAATTTATATGTAAATAAGAATATAAAACACTTGTTCACACGCAGAGAGAGAGAGAGAGATGAAACCTGTTAAAATTAAGCAAATTGTTAGATTTATTTTGACTTGAAATACCTATCCGCTATTCTCAGATTCTTCGTCAGCGTTTCGTTCCCTTTAATACTCTGTTAAGCAAAAATTATTTTTTAAAAAAAGATAAGATAATCAATTGGCATAGTATTTTGACAATAATTCTTAGGAAATTATAATATGTAGAAGAATAACACCGTCAGAAAAACATTATCAAACGAAACAACGCATATTTAAATTAATAAACATTTTTTAACAAATGGAAAGCAATGGTTCCAATTGTTGTTGTAAAGTGATAAGAAATTTAATACCTAATCCTCAATATTTTATTATTATTCTTTATTTTAAAATTATCCACGTTATTTTATAGGAACCTCAAGTTATTTTTAATCGTAATTTCACTAAGAGCTACAAATAAAAAGGTAATGATAAAACTTTCAGCTATATCAACCTAGTTTATTTATATTAACGCCCCATTGAAAAGTAACATGAGGTATATTTTGGAATGGGCCTCGTAATTTTAGAGCAAGATCAGATGACGAGGAAGACACCTGAGCTGGCCCCCCTTATTTCACCCTACACCGGCGGGAGGATGATTGGTTAAGACGGATTTAACGAGTACCAGATCCTCTTACGCGACATCTCTATGGTAGAATCAGGTCTCAAACCTAACCCTACGGTTTCTCGCCAAACCCTACAGTTTACTCGCCAAAACCTTGCCACCGAACCGCCGTGGACCGATGTTGATAAAGCAAGCACTGTGACAAATGAAAGCTTTCATCTTTGAAAGAAGAAACATTGAAAAATAGTTAAAATGAATGAAAGTCTCAAATCAGAATTCTGGTTTTTTGCATATGCTCTAAATCTTGATTTCGACTCGGAATGCCAAATACCTTCATTTCCTAGAAACGTCGATTTGATTAGTTCCTTCTAGCTCGTCTTCGAGATCTTCAAGAATATTTCACTCTTTCTGTTGGATTTCAATTAGGGTAGTTTTTTTTTTGATGTCTTCGATCGATAATAATTAATTATTGCATTCTTTGTCAAGATGGCAAGATTCTGCAAAGGAAATTCGCTTTTCTATTAATAGTTCATTTCAGATTAAAATTAGAACATGATACATCTAAAGGTCTATATAGAAAATTGTATCCATAAAAATGAAGCGTATTATTATTTTATGCCTTTAATATAAAAGCAATTAGTAACCTTTTTATTAATTCCATTATATATTATTCTTCATTAAGGCAATAAAATGTAATGAAATGAACGCATGCAATAAAATTAATAAGGGAGAAATACGGGTAAAAATAATACGGGTAAAAATTAGTAAGGGCGTATTATTTATCTCTTTAAATTAAAGAATATAATTATAGAATTAAATGAATTTAATTGTAAAGGAATTAATGAAATCAAAATGTCTTCAATCCAATGGATACAGCAGACAAACCATTTCGCTGTGCTCTAGATCTTATCATATTTCTTTTGCACTGAATTTTTGAATTTTATCAAATATTTCTAGTTTCTAGTAAATTCGCTCTTATCTATTTATAGAATTTCCTTCTTAGTATAAAAATTATAGTTATATTCAAACAATGAGAAGTAACTTTTTATAGCACTGTGGCTAGAAAAAGAATACATTTATAAAAATGGTTTTGTTAGAGATTTTGTTTTTAAAAAAGATTGAAGTTCTTTCCTTGCAAACTTGTAATATTGTGTTAAAACCTATTTCACTTTCAAACACATAATAACAAATTAAAACCTGTAAAAGTTACGAGATATTTGAAGGTGCTCTAATTCTGTATTGAGAAGAGCATGATATCAAGAGATCTTATAGAAAGTTTTCTATGCGATGAATATTTTAAATTCTCATTAAAAGGATTATTTATTGTTTCTATTTTCGTAACTCCGTACATTGCTTCATACTATCCTCAACTCAGAAAGTATTTGTGGAAATAATGTAAAATTCTGGTGATTTCATTCTCAGTAAGCTGTTTTACTTTTGTTAAAAAGATTTGAAAAGTTATGCAACCAAAAAAAGATATATTTTGGGGACAGTTTAATGTGTGCATTTGTAGAAATTTTAATACGAGGATATATCTTTCGATTATTACAATTAAAGTATAAAAATCTAATTTTCAAGTTGGGTTAAAAATTTTGTATTTTGACTTTTATACACGTATAATCAATAACTGAAGACAATTTTATGAAATTGCTAAATTTATCAAGTTCTTTAAAATATATGACAATATGACGATATTAAATTTTAAATGCAAAAATTTGCATTTTTCATTAAAATCTTTTAATTTCATTAATGTATTGACTTTAAAACAACATTAACCATTTAAACGGAACTTTTCTTCAAATATCTGAACCTGTTGTTTTATATGATCTTTAGTAAACTTAACGACAGATAAAGGGTTATAGGCCATGACATAAATAATGAAGGACAATGAACTTTCCTATTGAACCCGATCCCTCACCAGTAGTTTCTTGTCTGCATTAGTCATTATTGAATAATAATATGCGTTTATAAAATCATATTCCCGTAAAAGTTTTAATTTCAAGCTAAAAAAATCGAAATTTACAAATATCTCTAGTTGTCAACACATTTAAGTAATCGTGAATCACTGGATAAAAAGAGATAGATCCAGAATAGAATTGCCAAATTTCTATAAAAATTTCGGAAAGGCCGCAGGAAAAGCTGCTTTAGCAACTTCGTTAATGGATTTAAATTATCTGCAAGATCATTCTGGCTGAAACTACTCCAATCTTTTCATATAATATTGTAATGAAATCATATCTTACGTCAAGGGGGTTCTTTTACAATTTGATGACCGATGAAATGAAGTAAATTTTCCTTTCGTGATAGAAGATGGTGTCGTTTATTACCAAAAAGGTCACGACTACACAGAGACGACGAAAATACAGACGACAAATACATACAACCGAGGAGATGACACAGCAACACATTACAACAGACAGTAACCCACAATTAGAAATCAAACCATGGACCCAAAGCGGCCAAACAAGATTCAGCAGGAGAGGGGGTCCTCGAAGCTTTACTCTAAGCTCTCTCTACCGACTCACTACTACACGACTGGCTACTCCACACATGGCTCGATGCTGCTTCCACAATAGACGACAGAAATCGACAAACAGCTCAGTTCAGCAACCTCTCAAGCTCCTCACAGCGCTGGTCTATTCCGCCATTGCTTCATTATCCCCACCAGGACTCCTTTCACGCCTTCAACTGCTTAAAGTGTTGCGATTTCCAGCCTTTTACAGTTCCAGGGGGTGGAGCGAGAAGGTTCTTGCACCAATCAGACGCATATCAGTTTCAATTGGATGCGTCGTTCAAGTTTTTGAAATTTATAGCAAAATCTGTTTTCTGGTCAAATGGTCTCCAAGCTCTAAGATCACCGATACGGCAACCAATCAGCACCTAAAGAGTTGATTGTAAAACGATATTTCTTACGATGAAACAGTTCGTGCTTTGGAACAACGTTACAGGTTTGTCAAAATATACTGCGTAGCCCACATATGAATTTCAGATAATCCACAAATGAATGAAGCAAAAACAATTCACATTTAAATTTTAAGTACAGTTTGCATTTAAAAATATTTCATGAAACAAAGTTATAAATTAACAGCGTTTGTAAAATTGAGATCCCCGAATGTCTCCAGAAGTCTGAAATTTTATATAGTGCACTGCAGCGTGCCCCAACTTATGTGGCATGGAGGTAAACCGGATAACTAAAAGGTCGGATAGGTCGAAGTTCTATGAACTCATTCCTTTGTCCAGCAATGCCAGAAGATACTAAACTTTATAATTAAACTCACTGTTATGATAAGTATTTTCTCATTTCTTATTGAATAATCATGGCTTTTTTTGTTACTTTTACTCCACCTTCACTAGCTTGTGCAACCACCTTTTGTCAATATATATTCTATTTATTTCTCAGTGCCAGCTGTATTTTACCCGACTTCTGAGTCCAAAACTATATTTTTTGCTCTTACACCAGAATTTAACTCTGAATAGCGCGAAATTTCTTCTTCATAATCACTACAACTTTTTTTCATTTGTTGTATTTTTGAAATCTTCACTGTGGTGCACTTTAGAAAACATTAAGCATACCCTTTGGACAATTTAAGAATATTCCACAGAGGTTATAATCAGAAACAGCGACAACAATGAGGTCCGTTACATAAGACGAAGCAAAGAACAACCAGCAGAATGCTGTTCTTTACCAATCACAGCTTGTAATTTGCATACCACATGTAGGGGGATCATAATAGACACTCGCTTCCGATGCATGAACAATGTTGACAGTGCATCGCCTTTCTTTCTTCATTTAACTAAGAATAAAGAAAACTAGGCTGAATAGTTCGGACGCCGGATAATCGTGAAATAAATACTTTGAAGTGTATTGTAATTCTTGGATTATGCTATATATATATCATGATAATTGTTTAAGAAACGATATATATGGTCGATTTAATTTTAAATATTTAAGAATTTGCTTTACTAAGTAATTAAAGGAAAAGCATATTAAAATAATGGATATTGCTAATAAATAAATAAATAACTACAAATATTGGGAAAACTTTTCTTAATTGTTTCTGCGCATTTCATACAGTTCTTCTTGCTTTCTTAGGTCTTGGATAGCGCCGTCGCCGCCTTCACCCTGGAAATCATCGCCCGGCACGGCGAACCGGCCTACAGGCTGTGCAACAAAGACCCTTTCAGTCTGCGGTCGTCCGTCTACCTTCACAGTCTCTTCCCCAACGCCAAGTTCGTCCTCATGCTGCGGGACGGCAGGGCGGTGGTTCACTCCATCATATCCAGAAAAGTATGTTGCAAATTTTATGATAAACTCATATTTTACTCATGCGGTTTTGTAGAAAGCATGCATCTACTACATGATCTATTTTTGTTCAGTGGAATCTCGGTTAGAGATCCCAATTCGATGCTCGAATCTTGCTCATTGAGAGATTTATTTTTTGCTCATAGCAGTACATATAAAATATAACAATGAATCGCCTTTCTAAAAAAGAATCAATCAAATTTATAACAGTTTATTTTAATATTTAAGATACACAATATTTTGCAAGAGAATATGTGTTGAAGTAAGTTTTTTCAAAAAACATTTGCTAATGGATGTGCGTCGAAATTCGGCAAAATTGAGACACAGCATTATCCTTAAATGTATTTGTGAGCTGGAATAACTACTGCCTTATCAGAGTGATGCTTCTCAACATACGGTGCCATGCTATCCTATGTTTTTAGCAACACCTTCTTTCACTAGAAGCCGTTTTTGTTATTACCTCCTATCCTGACTTTCTGCCGTGTTGTTTACAGATGTATAGCCAGATATTCCTATGTTCGGTTATTCTTGCTATGTCCTTCCACCAGGTCAATGATGGTGCTATCCACCTCTAATCCTATAATCTTGGGTAGAGGCGAGTTTCAACGAGAAATTTCCACAGACATTTGTTCAAATTTTAGGGAATAGCGCCTGACAACGGTATTCGAACAAAATTTTTGCTATGGTGGTGTTAGAGATATTTTCATAAAAGTGATGTATACAGACTAATTCATAACGTAACCTCCAAGCGCATCCTCTTCACTCATTCAAAGAAGTACCAATCTCTAAGGGAGTTCCATTCTTATATTTTGTATCGCTCATAAGGCACTTGTTATATTGTACTCACTCTAATTTCAACTATAATTAATTTTCAAAGTTTTATCTTAATTTAGCCCATAGTAACTTCCTTCTAAAATGTTCTTTTTTTTTC
Source organism: Argiope argentata (assembly GCA_026289955.1). NCBI lineage: Eukaryota > Metazoa > Arthropoda > Arachnida > Araneae > Araneidae > Argiope > Argiope argentata. The sequence continues at coordinate 2,153,181 of JAOUZG010007800.1, read as the reverse complement.
TTACCCTATTCCTCCATTTGCAAACGGATGATACTCAAGCCTGATTTCATATTCCTATTAAAGACATATCTATAAGAAAAACCCACAATTCAGTGGCTATCCCGGGCGATAACACTGAAGTAATCATTTCGCTTTTATGACTCGGGGACGTGTTTATTGTGCTGAAAGCTAACTTCTTTTGTTACAGAACTTAGTGGCTTCCACTCGAGTTTGTTGACATCGATCCAACGGACAGGTGGTTTATGACGTACAGGCGCAGAGACGGAAGCCAGTTTATGGAGGGAGACACATTTCTTAGGAGCAAAAAGAAATGATCATCTTTTATTATTATTGTTACTAATTCAATGGGAGAAACCTGAATTTGTTTCTTTGGGTTAAATGTAATACGATTCGTTATTTTTGTTATTGCGATATGAAATTTTTATCTTCTATATATCACCCTTTATTTTTCTTATAATAATGGAATAATTAATAGTATACTGATCTAAACTGTAAAATTATTTTATGAGATAAGATTTATGTATTAATTGCTTAAATTTCTCATCTATTCGCATAATCAAGTACAATTTTATTTTAGCTTGATCATGTTTATAAGTTGTCACTTTATTTGTGCATTGCTTCCTACAAATATCGAGGTGAACATGTGTAGATATCATTGTTAAAATAGTAAATAACTGTTGTCTCCCTAATGTTTCGTTCATAATTCCCTTAGAAATTCCTAAATATGCATAACAACTGTGATAAGTTTTAAAGTAGGAAAGGTAAATCTGAGAAAACTATTGATACCCCATTTCGTTTTAGTATAAACATTTCTTTGATTCTAGGTGACCATCACCGGCATGGACTTGCATGACTACCGTCAGTGTCTCCGCAGGTGGACGGCGGCGGTTCAGGCCATGTACAACCAGTGCCATCTGCTGGGACCGCGCATCTGCCTGCCCGTTCACTACGAGCGACTGGTCCTGCACCCGGAGCCCACCATGAGGATGGTGCTCTCGTTCCTCGACATCCCGTGGAACAGTTCCGTGCTCCATCACGAGCTGCTGGTCGGGAAGCAAGGAGGAGTCTCGCTTTCCATGTAAGAACAGCAAGCGTCCACATTAAGCCTCTCATAAGGGTCGCATTATATTAGTCATCTATTCATAAAAACAAAAAGAGATGTTCAATTATTAGCAAAAAGGCGCAATTGAATATTTTGAGGGATGAATTTGAATTCCTCTATAACTTATAAAACGTCATTTCAGATACAAAAATATCACTAAAATTTAGAAAACAATTCTATGTAAATGAAATTTGTATCAGTAAAAGTATAATTTCCTGAATCTTTAGATAATATATTTTATTTTTGTAAGACAACTGTTTTGGAAGACACGAACATCCATTTCCGTACGCAAATCATAAATTAAAATCTGGCGATGTTTAATTTATTTTTGAGCTCGATTGAACTTTTCGTTAGAAGCCATTTTTTATTTCTTTTTTATAAATTTTTCCTTGATCCGAATAATCTCCAAAGCATTTGTAGTAATTTTTATAAGTCTGTTAATTAGCTAAGTGAAATGCAGCTGTGAAAGCCCTATGTTGGTGTGTTTACATATGATTGTTAACATTCAACAACACATTATAATTGTGATTTCTGTGCCACGTACTTTAGTATTTTAAATAGAGGGAGATGCTACCATTTACAAAGTAATAATTTTATATTGAGAGATGCTACCATTTACAGAATTGCACATTCTATATCGAAAGAGACGTTACCATTTATAGAATCTGCTATTATACGTAGAAATTCTACCATTAACAAAATATACCTTTAGATAGGTAGATTCTATCATTTACAAAATCTATTTTTATCTAGAGAGATGTTCATACTCTTATTCCAAGCCGAAAGGAAAAAAAATATTTCATTCTAAAACGTCTAATATTAATCGATCGAAAGGCAACTTTTTAATGGTATAACATGATTGTTTGTAGTAATATCTTAGTAATAGAAAATATAAATTCTTTCTTTTCCTATTTATCAGACGCCCCAGATACTGCTTTTAAACATTTCTTAAGTATAGCAGTTTTGAATTTCATTTTATAACTGTTTTCTTGCAATAAAAAATATTTTTTTTCTTTGAAATTTTGCTTTATTTTTTTAATTAAGAGCCGGCTTTATATTTCCGCCTTTGATTCGAATATTAAATTAACTAGCGATTCTCATTTTGCCTAATGGCATAGAAATATAAGAATGAAATAATAATTACTGGTGAATATTAAATCTTGATTTCTTACTTATTTATGGTTTAAATTTGTTATAAACTAATATGAGAATTTCATAGATTTCCTTAGAATTTTATTCCATTTAGAATATTGTTTCAAAAAATTTTGCATCATTTTCAATTGCATTAATTATTAAGTCACGATTACGTTTAATATCTTGGTTATTTTAATCGTAATAGGATTTTTAAATTTCTTTCCAGTCTGGAGAGATCAACAGACCAAGTGATCAAGCCCATCAACACCGAAGCTCTCGCCAAGTGGGTAGGTCACATTCCGGAAGACGTGGTCAGGGACATGCCTTCTCTGGCTCCCATGCTGACTGCATTAGGGTACGACCCCAGGGCCAACCCTCCCAACTACGGAAAGCCGGACTCTCTGGTGATCAAGAACACTTTCGATTTGAAAGTGAACAAGAAGTTATGGGAGGCTCGGGAGAGACAGGTGGTCGAAAAAAGAGAGAGCATTTGGCGATCGTGGCTCCAGAAACCGAGGACTAAAACAGAGCACACGACCAGCGCCGTCGTGCTTGAAAACTCAACACAGGCAGCCACGGAAATGGCTCAAGGCACAATGACTGGGCTGTTGCCAACCACCTTTAACGAAAGTGATACAGATCACGGCATTAGACGAATTTGATATGCGAGGGAATTAATATTGTGAGCTTTGTTTATGTTTTTACGTTTATAAATGTTTTAAAACAAATTAACTTTTTCAAACAGAAATTGTGCTAAAACATGGTATCATTCTGTTGAAATATATTGAATAATGGGAATATAAGTGGTTTCAAAAGTTGTATAAAACTATGGGAAGATAAGTTATATTTTAAAAGATATATTACATTAAGATAACAGAAATGTTTGTAAATATATTATCTACTATTATTTGAAAGACCATTATTTTATCCCTCCTATTTATTTTTTATAATATCCTTTGATATCAAAATCCATTATCCAGTGCAAAGTTTTGACATAAAATAATTCAAATTTATGAGTTGACTTCTTTTTTCATTTGGAATAATCTTAAAAATTTCTTTAGTTTTTCTTGTTATCAATGTTCGATAATGTTTAAAGTAATCAACATTTTAGAGATTCCAAGTTAATAAGAAATGTTCTGAGAAAATCGATTTTGCCTCTAATTTAATTTTTGAACTTTTGTTTGTTCTACTGTAAACACCGTTAAAGGTAATGAAATCAAAAAAGGCTTTCAATATGATTTGAAAAAAATGTTTAATGTTTGAACTGACCGAATTATAACTGGAATATAATGGAATTTTTTTGAACCATTAACAATCATCTTCAGTAACAGTGTTACCCATAGAAACTTTTCAAGAATTTAATTTGAGAAAAAAATAATTTATGGAGTTTTTACACTTTTTTATCGGTATTTTTACTTTTTATCGGTTTAAAAAATTGATATAAGAGTTCTGTGATCATGAGTGATGATATTTGAAGTATGTATGTATATCAATAATGAAAGTTGTGTGTGAAGATGCAATTTTAGAATGTATTTATTTGTTATTATTAGATATTCGAATGTCTATACTTGTAATTTGGAAATTAAATATATTTTGTGTTGTGTCTCGTTTGATTTATGAAACTATCGCTTTTAACTCTTTCTTATAATATTTCTGTTACAAGAACAGAAAACGGCCGATAGAATGACAAGTCTATGAAACTGAATTTTTTTTAATGATATAGTTTGAAAAATGCGCAAGTATGTGTGCGTATCTAAAATGAATGTAAGAATATTAATTTTAGATAAAGTATTTTGAAGCTTTTTTAATCTAGGATAATCTTTTTGATGCGTCATTTAAGAGCCATGTCCCAAATGATATGTTATTAAATCTTGATTTAAAATGAAATAATTTTATCTTCTCATGATATTACACGATCAATTCAGTAAGATACTATCATTAAATCTGATAATTATTGCTCTTTTAAAAATATTATTAAGGTACAAAGATTCTAGATTCTATATTATTAAAAATATTTGATGATGATTAGCCTATTTAATATTGGAGATCTTTTTAACTGTGAAAACAGTGAAAAATTATTCTTGAAATTGAAACCGATCTTTCATATAACCAAGGAATTACAGTCTCCAAAATAAAAAGGGAACCACCCAATTTCATTCTGCTGCGGATCATCGTATACGAAAAGCGAAATGCTATTTTAAGGTTAATAATATATACTAAAAATGATGTAGGTAAATTATCAGTAGGAAATTATCTATATATTTAAAATTGTTCCTACAACAACTTTTGCCTCTGCTATCATGAATAGAAATCAGTCGCTTTTAGTAAATTATAATGGGAAAATTACAAGTGCGCATTTTGGGAAAATTACCCAGAAAATTACTCTAAATGCACATTTTGGAAAACTATCCACAGTAAACAATTTCGCTAATATAATAAGATTCCATCATGAGATATGTGACATTTTCTGTTAAGGTTTTTTTTTTCATGCACAGGTATATAAAATATATGTATTTTTTGGGTTTCGGTAATAATATTTTTACGACGAGTTTAAAGCATTGTTGTAGTTATAAACTGCATGTGAAAAACCGATTTCCACTTCATGCATGACAAAATATTTACGGTAAAAATTTCTGCAAAAAAACTTGATACTCTTCCCACAAAGTAGTATTTCGAATATTGAAAGATTTGTTTAAATCTCCATTATATTAAAAGAATCAAGATGGAAAGTTTTGTTGTTGGAGGGAAAGAAATAAAATTAAATGTATTTTTTAATTTTTTAAAAGAAATATTAGTTTAAGTATTGAAATTTATGTCTTGACGGTAACAATCCTGAAAATTCAAGAAAGTGCAAAGTAAAAAAGCCATTTAATCTGACATTTAGCATTACAATAATTAAGTTAATATAACTTCATATTTCGAAAAATTTTCTGCGTATATGATTATTTTATTATTCCTAAGTTTTATTATTAAATGCACCTTTCCTAAAAAAATACCTCATTTGCCAAGAAAAGTTAGCGAAAATTAAGATTAAGTATAATACAAACTGCATGTTAAAATTCGATAAGACTTGCATGTGTATATTATGGAAGGGCAAGCTGCTTCAGAATAGATTAGATACTAAATTTAATATTTTATAAATATTAGATTGATCGTAAATGACTCGTCTTCCAATTACACGCTTCCTAGGTACTTCAACAACTTTTCAAACAAATCTGATATTCTTTGTTGAGTTTTCCATCGTACTAATCCTGGAATTTGATTCGATAATAAGTAGACTACGCTTTATGAAAGTAGGATATTATGTAGATAGGATTTATGCATGAGCCTTTCAGCAAAATTTTGGAGAATGAAGTTAAATCTTATTCTATGCAAGAAAATAAAGAGATCCTCGGATCAAAATCGTGTCAATAGGGTTAATAGAGTGAGTTGTTTCATAATGACTCAAGTTGTTAGGAAGAAACCGGATTAGCGTTGTAATTTATTTCCGATCTAAAAAGCTTATATTTTAAAACTCGAAGCAAACAGAGTTTTTTGCAAAGTACCACCCAATTTTCTAACCTTTCCGATATAATTGATTCTAATAAGGCGCTTAGTAACTCGAAAAGCTCGTTTCTCAAAATCGTTAATATTCGTTTATTTATGAGTAAGACATTAATTCCACCAAATATTTCCAATAAAAATGATTTTGTTTCTATATCATCCATTTCCAAAAGAAGAATTAAAAAGATGATTCAAGCAGTTTATTACAGTTTAATACAGCAATTTATTTCAGCTTCTAATTTCTTTTCTACATATTTATGCTGCTCTCAAATAAAGAGAAGGAATAAATTCACATAACGCACATAAACTTTGAAAATGATATGGAACTTACACTAAAGAAAGAAAAAAAAGAACAGATTAACTTTAAAAGTATGATAGATATAAAAAATTCTATAGGATTTTGAATCCAGGGAATGCTTATCTAATACTTATTGAAGTAACTTAGTTAATAAATTCCATACAAATAAATTTCCATAAGATTATTTTTTCAGTCGAAGAATTTGTGTATTATTATCTCGAAAGCAAAATAATAATATTAAAAAAGAAAATAAAATCTACAATCAAAAATTCAAAGTTAGCATGTAAGAACATTATTATTTTTAAGTCAATATTTTTCTTCGTTAATTTAGGCCAGTAACTAGTTTAAACCGGTTTGAAACAATCTCTACATCTCTCTATCGATCTCTACCCCTCTCTCTGTATATATATATATATATATATATATATATATTTTTAACTTTCATTGTCAATTTTTTCTAGCTGGCAAAAAAATTTTGAAGCTCGACCAATTTTGAGATTGCTATGATGTCATGATTCAACGACAACCTTTGAAAAAGGTATCTGCTGTGAATAATAATTGTAATTATAAAGCAATGCTGGTTAAAGCAGGTACAAAAATATATGAGATTAAAGGGTGGTGATGAATATTGCTTTTTCTTTTTTAGTCTTAGCCTACGCTATTCCAAGCTTCGAATATTTCTTGCCTTCAACTATTCAAAACCCTAACGAAAACAACACCATCTTCTCACATAATAAAATAATGTTTCCTTTAAAAATAAGTCTCATTTTGTTTTCAAATTGTATAGTAAATATATTCACTGTGTCATCCATTTCCAAAACCAGAAGAACAAGAAGAATTTTGAAGATCATTATTGTAATTTAGTATAATTTATTAGCTTCTTAAAACTTCAAATTTCTTGTTTACATGCTCCTGCTTTTATCTGATTTATAAAGAATAGTAATAAATGCATATAAAGAGCATAAAATTTTCAAATGAAGTATAACGTAGAATAAAAAAGTGAGAGCAGTATTTTAATTTTAAAGGTACGATAGATAACATTTATTTTTACAAGAGTTTTGAAAAAAGTAAATTCTACTTCAATGTTTATTATTATTATTAGATATAACCTTTTCACTGAGATTTTCGAATAAAGGAAAAGCTAGTCCAATATTTATTATTTGAAATGGCTTTTCCTCTGTTTTTTGAATTTTTTAAATAGCTTTCCAGATAATTTTTTTTTTCAGAATTTGAGTAATATTAACTTCGATAGCAAAATAATAACACATAAAAATTAAAAGGAAATTTGCTGTGCATATTTCAATGTATCATGTCAGAACATAACTTCTTGAACGGCCAAGCACCACGTGCTTGTACAAGTTGAATTACATTTTTATTCATTTTCCTTGTTTCATCGAATGAGTCACTTTAGTACTGCAAAAGATTAAAAAAAAACATTGTCTCGCCTTTATTGTTTAAAAAAAATGTCACAATTCCTATTTTGCTTCATTTCATATAATCACGCACTCAAAATGACATTTTTCTGGGTTTTATTTGCTGTGGCCATAAACTTATTTTTTTAAATCAGAGCTTTGATAAATGAAATGGCAGCCTGTTATTTAAAGCTGATTTTCTTGAAATGCTCGTGTTGATCATAAAATTTTTAGTTTTTGCCTACGGAGTTTTGTTGACGCCACAAACCTCATTCCCAAAACATCATGTTCTGACATGATAAAAAAATATTTAATTTTAAAAAAGAATCTATCGCTGTTTTTTCATATTATATAGTAAACACTGCCTTAAAATACATATGAACCATTGTATGCATACTATGGTTACTTTCTATTTTAAACTGAAACATATATATATTTCCTGTATCTAGGGATATTTTATCCTTTCATAAGTAGGGAAATAATTCCCCATGGCATTCAAACTTTATTTATTTTATTCTTACAAGCCATTTACTTTTCTTTACTTATTACTTGTGTGTTTTTCGAGAAGGACGAATAGCTTTAACAAGAAACAATCTCATATTTCTTTAAGCGAGAGGCAGAAAACGGCAACAAGGTACTCCAATTCGTGTGAATACGACCTGCACCAGAATTCGAGTCCGCTCGGTTTGGAATGTAAGCCCCAGGTGGTCAGCCTCGCGTGATTTATGAGTTTTACGAGATCGTGGTCGGCTTTTTGTTTTGTCCGAGCTCATTTTCTACACATGATATGTTTTCTTTGGAAACATAAAGGAAAAAAATCTTGCTGTTTCTTCTTCTTTATCGGCCTGGACCAAAAGGACTATTTTTTCTGATAAAAAAAGATCAAAAATGACATTTTTCTTTAAGGTTTAAACAACTTCAGGTGATTTAGGGTTAAATATTTCTTTGGGCATATCTTTACGATGACACGTGAAAATAGAAAGCAAACGTATTTATTAAAATTTTGACCCGTCTTTAAGTGTTTCATAATTTTATTAGACTTATTGATGGATAACACATAACAAATTTTAAACAATAAAAAGGCTTTTGCTGATATACAAGATATAAAATAAATGCTAACAATGGTTTCATTGATATTTTGAAGTTTGAAAATAACCCTTAGTACATGCAACCACTATATACTACACTGCTCAAAACAATTAGGGGAGCAAGCAAAAAAAAATCAAGAAAACCGTGCAAGACAGCCAAGTATTGGCGTACAATGGGTAGTACACGCGTATCCATGCGCAATACAGAGAAAAAAATTAAACAATGTGGAATTAAGCTTTAATTCTTTGAAAATATGGAAAAAATCATGAAAAGATGATTTAGGGCAACAATTTGGTTACATGTAAACGATAAAAAAAGGCTCTGAATAGACATGATGCATGAGTTTTCATAGGGTGTGTGGTCTCCTCGAACAGCTAAGACTTCTTTACACCTGTTTGCCATGGATGCTATGAGGTTATCGATCAGACATTGGGGAATACTGTTCCATTCCTCAAGAAGTGCAATCTCCTAGTCTGGGACAGTCACAGGCGGCCTTGGTCGCGCACGCTGGCAATTCCATACGCTGTATTGTTTCAGCTTCAAGCATGTTCTGCACCAGATGAGCTCTATGCGGACGGGCATTAGCATCCTGGAAAATAAAGGAATCGCTAATGTCTCCAGCGTAAGAGATGACATGAGATCACAGTATCTCGTCTGCATACCTTATGCCCGTCAAAGTGCCATTCCGAATGATATGCAGGCCCGTACGTCTACCTATGCTGATTCCACCCCATACCATCCAACCAGCTCGTCTGTACTGTGACCTTTCACGAACAAACACGTCGAGTGTCACACTCCAGACTGAATCAGGACTCGTCCGTAAACATCACTTGGCTTCAATCATGTTGCTGCCAATCTCGATGCTCAGCAGACCATCTTCTTCGGGCCACATGGTGGCGTGGGGTCAACGGAATGGAGACCATTAGCCCACGTGCATAGAGCGTTCCCTCATGAAGCCTGTTACGTACTGTTTGGCTGGACATCCTTCGTCCTGTTGCCAAGAACAACTGTCTTTGCAGCTGAGTAGCATTCTCTGTTCTGTTTCGACGGGCTGTAAACCGTATATACCGGTCATCAGTTGCTGTAGTGGCGCGTGGCCAACCTTACCCTGATCGACGTCTAACATTTCCTGTTTCTTGGAATCGATTCCACAGCCTTGAAACAACACTTCTGGCAACTCCAACAACGTCCGCGACACTCCGTTGTATTTGGCCTGATTCCAGTCGGCCTATGACACGCCATACCATGGGTTCCGGTAAATCACATTGTCCAGACATTCTCATAAGCTTGTCTCAAAAACAGAAAGACTGCGCAATCAAATTTCGCAGTTACGGCAATAAAACAGACGTTTCTGCAACATCCCGATTTCTGGCCTTATCTCCTTTTTCTGGTTTTTGACGTCATGAACTTTGATTTGCCTATAAAGTTTTCTTCTTCCGTTTCTTGGCAGGCTGTAATTTATGGATGATTCATTTTATGTTACTTATTGGTAGACATCTTTGCGTAATTCTGTTAAAACCATGCGCTCCCCTAATTGTTTTGAGCAGTGTAATTTCTTGTTGATAACTGATAGCTCATTTCCCTCCATACACTCCTCGTTCGAAACAGAATCTGACTTTCCAGGATAGAATTAAAAGGCCATTTTTGCCATCTCAGCAGTGAAAGAGTTGATAGCCAAGGTTGCTTTAATTTATTTGCCAGAAAAATTATTTGGCATTTGAATTAGAAATTTAAAACAACGTGACTTCGGTCGGGGAACAAGCTTGTTTTAACATAAAGAATATTAATCAATTATAATATTTTATTAATAATAAAATATTAGCCTTATAATCAATTCATTTTGCAAGGATTATTCCGAAACAACATGACCCTATTAGCTATGTACCCTGCAGTTGCGGTGTGATCTTAAAAAGAATGAATAATTCTGTAATGTACCCTGCAGTTGCGGTGTGATCTTAAATGAATAAATAAATTCTCATAAATGATATTTTTGTTTCAGAAAAACAAAAATATCATTTATGAGAATTGCATTATTTATGGATTTTTTTTAGACTTCCATTATAATATAGTAAAAAAAGTCCATCCAGGATCTTTATGTACTCCTTCTAGACTTTTGCTAGAAAACAATCTTTATACATCTTATATCTAAGTCCGCATATAGTTTAGCAATATATGCACATATAGGAATTTGACGATGCCAACTAGTCTTCATAGACTTAACAATTCCCCTCCTTGTAGTATTAACTCATTTCATGAAAGAATAAAATTTGATATTCAGAATTTAGGTCTAGGAAATGTCGAGGTCATCCAATTAAGTTTTTATCTCCCCCCTTGGGATTATCCAAATTTCTCATACTTTAACCTATTTTTGAATTTTTATAAAACTAAAAAATCTTTTGTAGATTGTTGGCAATTATTTAATTTTCATCTTTATCAATTTTAAAATTTTGAACTACAGGAACAAAGCATTTTCTAGCAAATATATACTCAATGTATAGAATCGGAGAATGCAATGTTGACTTCTCTTCTTTATTTCATTTTTCATTATTTTAATCCTTTTATTCTGCAGTTCACTCCACTAGAATAATTTAACGGAACAGGGCAGCGTTCAAATTGCATGTCAGTTAAATATTAGCCATGAAAACTTTGAATGTTAATCTTATATCTGGTGATAATGTAAGAAAGGGATTATTTTTCCATTTTTTAAAAACTATTGAGTGCGTTTTATTTCAAGTAATAGTTGTATCACTTTTTTTTGTGACACTCTGTATTTGAGCTTTTATGACTGTGTTATTTTCATCTCTCCATTTCTTAATTTATCAAACAAATATTATATTGCAAATATATGTGCCAGATAAAGTTTATGTTTTTGATGTCAAATTTTGTGAGTTAACATTAATTTCAATAAGTTTAGGCCAAAATATTGTCTTTTCAGAATCAGCCATTATTTAGTGTGATAATAGTTTTAAACCAGCATATTATTCTTGGATTGAGATATGCACTGTGAAAAATGCATTGAAAGTGTTCTTCGGAACAGAAATTTAAAGCAAATCTCGCACAAATAATCATTTCTTGAGTGATTTGCATTCATTAAGAACATGTTTTGACATTCTAATAAAATTTTTAATTAATTATTAATCAAATGTTTTGTTCCTTTTTTAAGAATTTAAGGCATATTGATGCACAAACCTCAAAGCACTTTAAGCTCATTTTAAAATTAAAAAAAATGTTTTTTATAGTTCGTAATTTTATTCAAATTCAATCCTTTCAGTACTTTTATATACTTTTCCAAATATTTCTGAATATATTTTACTATAATTATTTTCATCATTTTATTTATTGCGCTCATGAAGACTTGTTTTGTGTCGATATTAAATATGTTTTCCTTTTCAAATTACCATTTCTTTAATAAATAGGAAACATTTAAAATCAAAAATATAAACATACCCAAAGGAATCTTGAAACATTACCATGCCACGATGCGTCACGTTAGACAAAAAAGTAAACTGTTAGTTTCCTCTAGTTAATGATTCTTTTATACCCGCTACTTTAACTCGATATCCAAAATTTCCCGTTTAAAATAAATTAATTATTAATTATTTTGCAAGGGAAAATTTTGAATATTTATTTAAAAAATGAGAATTTAAAATTAGTTCATGTGGTTTTAATGCTTATGATTTACAGTATCTCTTTAGATAATAGCTTTCTTAATTAACCTACCGAAAAATAAAATTTTTTGACTCTACGACATGGAACGAAATCTATCAGGATCCTTCTGATCCTGATAGATTTCGTAATATTTGAAAATGTTTTGGAAGGTAAATCCACCTGCTTTATAATTGTAGGCAACATATTTGAATGCTTTAAAGATTTTTAAAAAAATATAAACTTAATAGTAAGGATTGACATCCCTTTTGAGTTTTAATATAATTTAAATTTAATCTCTTGAAAAAAAAGATCCACAAGTACTGAAAATAAAACAATAATTTTAGCATTATTATATTAAAATGTAAATTATTAAAGAACCTTCGTATTAAAAAGGCAATATCCTTAAAAGTTAGCACTAAAAGAGAGGCTTATGAAAATTTTCAAATATCTCAAAACGTGTTTCATACAAAAGCCAAACTTAGTAAAGCATAGAACTATTTGGAAAAAAAATTATTGCTCCCAAATGAAAAAATAATGATGAAAATAAAATAAAAACATAATTTTAATCAAAACATCAACAAGCAATTTACATTATTATAATTATTAAAATAATTTCTTGTGCAGATGTTTTTTTTAACGAAAAATGTTCATGGCTGTGTGGTGATATCCGCCAATATTTCTCTCATAATCATGAAATGGAGACCCCCAATCTCATTTCCTTTATTAGGCGATATTTAATCCGGTTTTCTGTATCTATCGGCGTCAAATATGAGGAAAGTGGCGCTCCCACAATAAATCATTTCCCTCATTCATCATTATTTTCGTTAGTTCCCCGACTCTAACAATCATCGACGCAAGCATTCATCTTCCGCCGTCCATTATGTTTTGCTGAGGGTGGTCCAGAGATAGGCACAATCGCCCTGCCTATAAGTCAGAAGTTCATTCAAATTCCATGTTTAGTTCTTTTATGTTGTGATCTACATACACTTTAAAATATTTTTTTATTAATTAACTTTGAGTAACTACAGAATAAGATTTCTTTTTTCAATTCCTATTATTATACACACTCTTCCCCCCCCCATATATATATTTACATATCTTATTCAAATTTTCAATCGTTAGTAAAATACTTTTTATTCATCCATTGAAGTTCAAATACACTTTTTTGAAGCTTTTAGTGGATGTCACTAGATGATAATACAAGTTCTTTTTTTTCAAATATTACTTCATTAGATAAATTTAATTATTCGTTCATTTCCTACTATTAGTTCACACTCTCCCTAATTATATCTTGTTAAAATTTTCAATCGTTCATAAAATACTCTTTATGCCTACCCTCAAATTCAAATAAATTTTTTAAAACTTGTAGTGGATGACACTCAATGTTAATACAGTTTTTTAAAAATATTAACACATTCATTAAATTTAGTTAATTTTTAATACTTTAAATAGAGTTTTAGTAGTTTGTAATGAAAATTGAAGTCAGCAGGCAGTAGCGCAGTCCGTAAAATGCGAAGATTTCATTTTTTTCATCGAGAAGGTGAAAAAGGCGAGTTCCATTCTTGCGAAAAGTAATAGCTTTTTGATAAATTATTTACATTAATTGTAATAATTTAATAAAAATGAATTAAAATAAAAAAAATTATTTACCTAAGTAGGAATTTACTTATAAAATTTCTTATATCACTTGTTTTCAAAATGAATCCGATAATATTCTTTTAAATCAAATCAATAACTCAGCCATATATAAAAATTTATTATTTTAAATAGATTAACTTACTGGTATTTTATTTAATCTGACAGAATAATGTGGCAATGTAAAAATGAGACCAAAAAAATAATAGGTGTAAATGGCTATCCTTTTGCCATATATTGTCTCATTTAGCAATATTTGTTGGTCCCTAAATGCAGGGAAAAGGTTTTTACATCAAATATATGGACAGTATCTATTACCGAAATATTAAATTTTCCTACCCCTTTAAGTGCTAAAAGTAGGCAAAATTACCGTGTTTGTGCAATGGCTACCAGACTAATTTACGAGGTGCGAGAGAAAGTTATTAAAAACAAAATGAAAGTAGCAATGTTTATGAAATACAAAATTCAGCAAAATATGAAATAAAGAGAGAAATATAAAACTCTTGCATTTCAATAAACAAAAGTAAGGACGTAACATAATGCCTCTTGTACTTGTATGTAATTTGTAAAACAAAACGCCATTTCATACGCAATGAAATATCGATGTTCGAATTTTTCTCAAATGTTTGCGTACTCTAATACATTGCCATTCGGCACCAAAAATGTTTACTACAGTAATGATAATTTTATGACAACTTTGTGGTGCTGCTACATCATATCCCAATTTTAGGTTTGGATTTCGTCGATTTAAGTGTGGAGATTTCGATGTCAACAATAAAGAACGGTTTGGAATACCAAAAACATTTGAAGACAATCAATTGTAAGACTTATTGGACGAAAATGAGAAAAGTTTGTAGAAAACGATAGAAAATATTTTGATTGATATATGGTGTACCTATTTTCTCAATACATGCCTTTTTAAACAGAAGAAAAATGGTTAAAATACATTCAAGGACATAATATAATGCATCAAATTAGGGAATTCAAAAAGGAATTACTTAGTAAACCTTCTTGAATAAACGCAAATTTTCAGAAATCAATAGCAATGATATTAGTGGAAATTTTTTTATAAATTATAAGATATAAATATATACATTTGCAAGTAAATCTTTCTAATTTTTAATACTAGATTTTTGTAATTTTTCACATATTTGTATAGTTGTTTCATACCAAGACGAATATTTAAAAAAATATGCATAGTTTTTTTTTATTTTAATCCTTTTTTTCTATTTTTTTCTATTTTAATAATAGTATTCTCATTTGAACGGATACTCATCCATATGCTGATTTAATATTATAAAAGATGATACATTGCTAACTTATGTTCGTAAATTTCCAAAACTATTTCGACCCAGATTCTTGTGTAGATCGTTTCCATTTTTACACAGTTGTAACTTCAATACTTTGCTGATTTGGGTGAAAAATATTAAAACAGTTTGTATAAATCAGTCGATTTAAACTGCGCTTCATTCAATAAAATCGATTTTTGGGAAAAAAAATCCTTTCGAATCTGACACTATTTCTAATGGAAATCGAATGAAGATTCTCTAAATTCATCTCTCGAATTCCTTCCTCATAAATAAGTATTGAATTGAAAGTTTTTTTTAAAGCGCTTTAAATTCTTTTAAATTTCGATTCTTTTTCAGATCCTTTCGAAGAGACTTTAAGGAACAACTTTGTTTCTGTTATTTATTTCATTTTCTCCGCCGATCCTCTTATGTATTTTGTTTCTTGGCGCAGAAGAGTCCTGAATTGAAAAGTGCTTTCTTCACGCTAGTTTATTCTAAACCATTCACTCGTTTGCATGATGTATGCGTGAAAGAGAGATCTCCCGATTACAATGCTGGCTGCTCGAAACTGCACATTTATTCGAAAGTGCTGAGTGAAATAAAAGGAAAATCTCAATTTGTTGAAAAATAAACAGAAAAAGGGTAGAATAAAAAAAAGTCTTGATTAGCAAATATTTTTCTGAGAGTAATGCTATAAAGTTTAATAAGATGCTGTCAGGTGGAACTTGCCTACTTAAGGCTTTACTAGATTATATGATGTTAATAAATCGAGTAATCTAAATTATAGGGAAAAAGATTTCGCTTCTTTTTATTCAAATCACCTGATTAATTCAATATTCTTAAGATGAGTGTGAAATTCAATGTCGTATTATATTTTGCAATTACTATATGTCATTTCCTTTTCCCATCAGCAAATAACAAGGTGAAGTACATAGAAGCGGATTAACATAATTGATATCTTCTGAATAAAAATTACATATGACTGGGTTCAGGAAAAAAAGCAATTTCATATGAGAAGTTTTTATTACAATTTTATTTTATCGAGAACTTTAAAACTTTTAACCTCAGTTTACGTTTTTTCCAAAATACCAGCTGTTGCAAAATGTTAAAAGAGGATTATTTATTGTAATTTCATGGAGTTTTTTTCAAATCCTAGTAAAATTGTGGCTGAATAGAATTAGGAATTAATTTGTAAAATTTTTGATTTTGGTTTTTTCTAAGAATGTTCAAATTGAAAATATCTCATATTTCATAAAAAAGTTCATAAAATTTTAAGAAACTTTTTTTAAATCCCCGAAATTAATATACGTATCAAAAATTAGATCCTTAATTCTGTTAAATATAAGTCCCTTTAGAAAAAAATAGACATTTTGAGCTTTAAATGAACGTTACTTAATATTACCTGATTCCAAATCTTTCTACATAAAGATTTTTTTTTATTTTAAGGCAATGATAAGTTTAAAAAAAAATATAGAAGCAAAAATTACCCCTTAAGGTGCACGTAAAGAAATCATTGTTGCAAGAAAATATTTTTAAGTATTTTTTTAAATAAATAAATTTAATCATGTTCTTTTTAAATTTTATGGACTTTAATTATGCGATAATATAATAAAATAGGATATTTCTGCATAACTCATTCATTTTTAATGTTTATAATAGTATAATGTTTATTTCTCGTTTATCCTTTATGGTCTTATCTTCCTTTTCACTGGAAAAAAACTGCTTGTTTAATATTATCACCCTTTTTCAGAGCACTCTTTTGTTTTCCTAAATGTATTTTATATCAATTATATATATGAATTCTTCTTACAAAATATGTATTAAATTGCCTTTATACTATTATCTTCTCTTATTACCTTGATTGTACGATTATTTTATAACAGCTTAGTTTTTCCTTTTTTTATTTATCTTTTGCTATATCAATTATATATATGAATTCTTCTTACGAAATATGTATTAAATTGCCCTTATACTATTATCTTATCTTAATACCTTGATTGTACAATTATTTTATAATAACTTAGTTTTTCCTTTTGTATTTATCTTATGCTTTTATTGTTATCCTTTTATATCTTATAATACGTTGGTTACTTTCTGTTGTAGGTTTCATTGTTAATAAGTTATTGTTTGCATTGTATATATGGCATGAATGAGAGCTCCTTCTACATTCATCAGTTTCCTTTTATCTCTATTGGATTCCGTTTTACAATTTGTAAACTATGCCCGTATCCGCTTTGAATCAGTCACATTTCTCGATCTTGAATAGCATCCACATGTCCAGAAGTAATTTTAGATTAAAATACCAATTAAGAGTTTTAAATTGACATGGCACGAATATCATCCAACAATAATGAGAAGTATAATTTGACTTCAAATAAAGTACGTTCTACGTACTGCATCCAGGAAACAAAAGAAGTCGCAAATAGCTTTATTTCAAATAGAAAAGCTGGCTTTTCAGCCATTGTTTGTTGGTTTTAATTCCTTAGTGAGAAATATCTTATTCCACCTTTTCATTCTTAGATATATTCGTTTCTCGACTTCATGCATTCGGATTAGTTTTCCTATGAAAGAATCGAGACTTTTCATCTATTATAACCAAAAGGCGCGTTGCCATAGTGACGGAAATCTCCCTCCCTTGACATCAGTGTAAAGTTTATCCTATTTTTTATTGGAACTGCTGCTAAGTAATCTTAAATACCATGTAAGCAGAATAGCATTTCTTTTTTTAAGAAAAAAATATTCCGACTTTCTTTGGGAATGTTATTAAAAATATTATTTGATATTTTTTAAGTATAAACGAAGGGAACAATATATTTCCTTGATCTTCATTAGTAAATAAGAAAATTAATTATAAGATTTTTGAAAAAATGTCAATTTCCTAAAACTTTTCGTCAATAATAACTAAGTAATTGAGGTAGCAGCATTCCTGTCAATTGGATTCCCCCACTAAAAACCGACTCCAGATAACAACAGAAACACCAACAGAAGGTCAACTAACAGCTTCATCATCCTTTCATTCTTTTAAGCAGTGCATGTTATTAAGCTTAGTCATCAAATGATCCGAGAATCATATACGATATTTTTAGATACGCTGATACCGGGTGTTTCAAAAAATGATTCGTATATTTGAAAAATCAATAAAAACTAAACGGGCAGCGATAGAAATACACTATTTGCTGCAATATGCTTGGGACAACAGTAAATTTTCAGGCAGATAAAATTGTAAAATTAGTTGCAATTTACAAGAACAGATGGCGGTGCTAATGATTTGAAAGCATGTACTGTTCAGAGATGGCAAGTTTGCTGTGAAAAAAAATATTTATTCCTTAGAACAAGGGATTTTTCATGTACTGGAATTTCGCCGCCTAGAACACAGTGTTGTTTCAACAAGACGGAGTTTCAAACGGAAATTTAACGTAGCCAAAGGACCGAAAAGGGATGCAATAAAGAAAAGAAACAATTGAGCAACTGGGACAATACATCTGTTTTGCATGTGAACCCATCCCGCCTGTGATGCTTACACGGGTTTCTGCTCATTTCATTCTGAGACTACCGCCATGTTATTGCTGCGCATGGTTGACATTTGTATAAGATCGTAAATTTGATTTTTATTTAGACAGCAGCGTCATCTGTTGTTGAAAATTGCAACTAATTTTGCAAGTTTATATGCATGAAAATTTACTGTTGTCCCAAGCATATTGCAACAAACGGTGTATTTCTATTGCAGCCTGTTTAGTTTTTATTGATTTTTCAAATATACCGGTCATTTTTGAAACGCCCAGTATATTTTAATACAAATATTGGTAATCAGCGATCATAAGCTGAAGTGAGCAATGTTCAAATCGATTCATAAAAAGACGAATCGATTCATGGATCATTGATTTATCCAAAGCAAGTTATGCATCCAATATTTTCAGGAACAAGTCCCTTATTACTAATATAGCACCTATCCATAGTCTAGTAAGTTAATGGTCTTTATAACCCTGTCAACAACATTCAAAAGGCAGTTTGTATTGTCGGGGGAAAAAAAGAAGGAAATTCATTCTAATTAACTTAGAGAGTTCAATAATTAAGCTGTATTAATCTATTTTGAGTCGCAAAGTTGTAGTTGGTACGAATCATTTAAATTTCATTGTCTAAAATAGTTCAAAATTATTTCCAGTAAATGCTGCTGGGCTATACATTAAGAAAGATGCATAATCGGTTGCGAATGTATTCCTAATAAGAATTTTTCACTGATGGTTACTATTCTGAAATGTTTTTAACTAAATATATTGAAAAGAAAGCTATTTATAAAGAAACAAATAGAATAATAAAATAAAATTTTTAAAAATTAAGAAAATTTCACTTGCGCAGGTGCCAAAAAATAAATCCGAATAACACCACTTAATTTAGCCTTACATTTTGACTTGAATTAGGTAAAGATTTAATGCAGAGAATGAAAAAAAATATCATTAAACAAGTTCAGAAGTGGAATAATCTATTGACTCATTTAATTTCTTTGTTATCGTGTGAGAATATGATGTATCTTTCGTTAAGGGTTTCTGAATAATTGAAGCTCGAAATCGTTTAGGCGATGCATAAATGGCAATATTCAACAACATCTTTTGATCGTATATATTTTTAACCTGCTTTTACCAGTATTGCATTACTATTATTATGAATGCTTCTTTGAAAGTAGATGAGTTTTTGAAAGGTTGACTTGCTTTATTATGATTATGTGTCCTTCTTTGACAGCAGATGCGTTTTCAAATAGTTGATATATAACTATGATTTCATAGCTGTTATTTCATATCAAAATCGGTTGAGCTCCAAAACTTTGTTTGTCATCTAGAGAAATTGAAAAGGAAAAAAATTGATAATCTTCCTCATGATCTATCTATCTATCTATCTATCTATCTATCTATCTATCTATCTATC
>JAOUZG010007800.1:2119331-2133101 GCA_026289955.1 Argiope argentata | reverse complement strand
ATCTATCTATCTATCTATCTATCTATCTATCTATCTATCTATCTATCTATCTATCGATAGATAGATAGATAGATAGATAGATATAGATATAGATATAGATATAGATATAGATATAATAGAGAGAGGGGCAGAGACAGATAGAGAAGTCGTGTGATTGTTTCAAACCGGTTGAAACTGGTTAACGGACGTAAATTAATTAAAATAAATAATAAATATTAATATTCTCACATGATAGCTTGAAATTTGATATTGTAGATTTCATTTTCTTTTTTTTAAATTTCTTTTTTTAATTTGTTTTGTTTTTATCATGTTTTCCTGAAAATATATTTACTAATAAACAATAGTAAATATCCAAATACGCATATGAAATTAAAAATAATAATAAGGTTTCATCGGTTTCCAAAACTCATTCAAATTGATGCGTCTTGGTTTGACCAAATTAAATTCCTGATATTCGAATAACAATAAATATTCTTCTTATACTGTAGGCTCAAAATTAGCCAGAAAAATTGTATTTACTTGTAGAATATGACAAAGAAAGAAGATTTCGCTGAAATCCTCACACGCAAAGAAAGGGAAAAATCAATATTTAGCTCGAGGGAAACTTAACAAAGCGAAAGTGAAATTTCTTCCCTCCATGTTTTTTCATTCTTTTGGATACATAACTAGCTTCCTCGAATATATACATTAAACATTTTTATTCAGTCTGTTTGCCAGCTAAGATACGGTTTAAGGTAAATTAGTTTATGCAAATATTTTCTTTTCGTCCTTTCTTAGTTTAAAAAAAAGAGAAATGTATGTAATAATAAATATTTGACAAAAGAAGTAGAAACAATATAACAATTTTCTTCATAATGTCTGGCGATCTTTTTTTTATTTTAATTCTTTTTCGTCAGAATTTTTTTGAATGATTTCTATAAATTAAATAGGAAAACTCGTCTTCACAGAGATCCTCTTGCAAAGGGAAGAGTTAACAAAAGTGTTATTTTCGGTTTGAAAATCTGATTGAATTACACAAATCAAAATTTATCTGTAATATAAAAGGTCATATCAAGGAAAAGAACTTTTTAATGAAATAAATATTAAATATAGAATTAATTATATAATTATGAAATTTTAAAACTTATTTCTGATAAAATGGAAATAACAAAATTCTTTAAAAAAAACAAAATTACAAAATAAATTATTTAACTTCTTCAAGGATTTTATATGTCATTTGTTTGCTGAAAATGAATATGATGTTACTTTTTTGTTTATTTGATCTTATTTAAAAAATAAAGAAAATTACATTATTTATATTAGCATATTAAATAAAACAGAGGATTTAGGTTTTACTTATAAAAGGCTTCTTCAAAATAAGTTTTAGTAAATTATTAATTAATTTTTGCACTGACAGTTTTGTAAATTTAAGACAGTTTAGTTAAAAATTAAAAATAGGACGGCTCCATGAAAACAGAAGGTATATTTATTTGCTACAAAATCTGTTTTTGTTTGACTTCTTTGAATAAGGTTTGTTTACGCTATTAATTAATTGAAGATTCGGACTGTAATTTGTCAATATTTAAGCAAACATCCGTAAATTAATCTCCATTGCCTTAGTAAAATCAACATTTTTTCCATTAAGATTTTCAAGGAAAAACATACTTGGTCTATATATTTCACGATTTGATGAGTTGTAGAACATGAAGTATATATATCTAAAGATTTAAAATATTATTTTGAGATTCGATATTTATCGCCAGAAAACTTGTCACCAACAAATTCGTTTATTGTCAGAAACAAAATATCTTATTATGTATCACATTTTATTTAGATTTTCATAAAAATTTATGCCTCTTACTTGTATCAAGAAAGTTAAATACGCTTTTGAAAAGTTATTCTAATTTTTTATATTTTCATTTACATACATTTTAGTGCTGTTTTATATCTTTAAGTACAATCTCTGGGGAACTTCAGTAGAATTTTCTTATGAAAAATTTCATATTAAATTCTAATGCGTCATTTTTGTCTACATATTTTGAGAAGTGATGTCATTGACTCTGCTACCCAGCCTAAAGCACGGGGGTAAAAAAATGAAAGATAGGAACGTCGGTAGAACTGGCGAGAACTGTATTTCAATCCTAAAAGCCATCATGGTACAACCCTGACTGTTCGTTCTATCATAGATGGTAGGACTCAGATCGTGAAAGAAACATGGTGACAGTATCAAACTACCATCTCAGAAGCTTCTTGTCTTGAATTACGAGTTGTCTGCCGGGGTATAAAACTAGAGAAAAAATCTGTTTATTTAGAAAGATTTTATAGATGCATTAATTCTCCGCAATACGAAAAATAGGTAAATATCCTGTTTTTTATCGATCAAGCAATAATTATAGCACGGATAAATATATAGGCTATTTTTGGTTGATAATCCAAATTAACAAATATTTTTAAGCTATCTGCAAAATTTTACACAAAGCCTTTCATAAAACCTTGAACTAAAGGGTGTTCACTTTATCTCTTTTTGTATTAAAGAAAGTATTTTTTTAACAATCCTTAAAGGCTTTTGTCACTAATTGTTATATTTTGGTACTTTAGGTCAATAATCTTTTTTTAGTACTTACGTAGTAAATCGTCGATTTTTATCGCCAAATTTGAAGGCGTCGCAAATTTCATAAACCACCATTATTTTAAAAATTATTCAAACCTTAACTATCGTCCGCCATTTTGTTGGTTTTGTTCTTATCGATGGTTTCTCACTAAATTTCCATCCGCCGCCAATGAGTTACTAAACCAATGACATCGATGTTCTAATACGTAACTTCATTCTTTTTTTTATTATTTTTATGCAAAATTTCAAAAATACAATTATTTTAGAGCATTTTTTAAAATTCATCCTGAATATTGTATCGCCACCTCAAAAGGCAGGTGTAAGGATTACTAAGCGGCTATTATTTGAAATATGATTATTTTATCCTTATGAGACTCTTGTGTCTAGTAAAAACTTTCAAAGCTAATTCCGCGGTGGATTTAATCGACAATATTTCCACATGACTAATGATAATTAGTATCTTTACACCAATATAGATAACTCGTATAAAGAAGGGAGCGTGTTACTTTGAAATTGATCGATGGTTTAAGTTGTATTCTTATAATTAACGAAATTAGCTATTGGAATTTCCTTAATCAATAATTGCGAATTAATTTCTTTAAATTTCATTTTCACATGATCTACTTTTAATCAATTGAAACGATAAAGTTTTTATGTTGATTTATATTTCATTTTTTTATTTTCAGATTATCTGATTTTAATTAATTACAGATTTACAAAATTCATTCATTAAATCATAAATTTTTAGCTTATTTTAAATGAAAGCGTTGCATTGTATCGTTCTAAAGCGCCCAAATCTTTATAGAAATAAAAAAATTAATATATTGTAATGGTGAATTTAAAAATGGATTTATTTTATAGCATTAGTTTTAGTACTAGCATCCCTTGGATAAGAATTGATTCTTTTCTTAAGAAATATAAAATGTTTTTTAGACATTCCTTATAAGTAAGTTATTCTTAGCTAATGCCGATCTCTATTACATAATAAATATTTTGTTTTATAACTTCATAAAACGAATAAAAAGAAATGTATTTT
This sequence comes from Argiope argentata, assembly GCA_026289955.1. NCBI lineage: Eukaryota > Metazoa > Arthropoda > Arachnida > Araneae > Araneidae > Argiope > Argiope argentata. The sequence goes on along the minus strand of JAOUZG010007800.1, from coordinate 2,129,475 downwards.
CTCGAATAATAAATCAGACATCAGATAAGACTCTACTTTATTCTATTTTTCATTTTTACTTTCTGAACTTTCTTCAAATTTCACTGAAAAATCGTTCGAAAAAATCATCTGAAAAATTGCAAACATAAAAAACTAAATTGCTTGATTAGGCTCATAGAAACAAAAAAAAACAACTTAGAAATCGATTCTTGGTATTCAATTACGAGGTATGAATAAGATATACATAAAATATCAGACAAAAATTGAGATGTATATGAATTGGAATTCTGTCTGTTATAAAATGACGAAAGCCATTTTAAACTTTTGATCTTCAGCCAATAAATTACTTTTCAGCAGAAGTTCAAAATATTTTGATTTTCTTTTAGAGTGCCTACTTTAAAAGGAATGCAGTCAATATCTATTCAAATTATGTTAATCTGAAAGAAGGATTTCACTTTTGTGAGTCTGGTAGAAAGAGTATCTAGGCTAACATCTTATAACTTTTAATGAGAAATTCTTGTACATACATTTATTTCATGTATCTCGGAAACGGCTCTAGCGATTTGGATTGATTTTTGTATTTAGATGAGGTTTCACTCTTTAAGTTTAGCTATATAGGAGTATTTCCTGAAAAAAAGTGATTTTACCCAAAAATAAGACTGCATTGTTTTTAGCTATTAGAGCCTTTATCTATGTCCTGTCATACTGACAATGTCATATAGCTCATTCTTGTATAATTTTGTGTTAGTTGGATTGTTGCCATAGGATGATAACCTACTGGTATCTCAAAAATTTGTGAGAGAGCTTTAAATGACATTATCTGAATACCAATAAATTCAACACACATCCAATATAAAAATACAATTACTGTGTTAACCAATCAACTTGTAATAGAAGTAACGTTTAGATTAATCTTAGATATGTTTTGCCTTAGTTAGACCAAAGAAAAACATATTCAACATTGGTTTGAATATATTTGTAATCAACTTTGCACTTTACAATGCCAAGAAAACTTGTGAGAAAAAATATTTAATTTAAATTTATACAACCACGGTTCATCTCAAGAAAATATTGAAGAAAACATCTCGATCTCCTGAGCACTTTGAATGTAAATATATAGCACTTAACTTACAATATTTTTGCATAATACGAACTTCTTCTAATTTATTGTATAAAATATTTGTTCAAAATTGTAGCTACAATAATATAATACAATTAGATTTATGAAACTTTGCTTTTTAAAATAGGTAAACATGGATCAGCAAAGAAAAAATGCAGTTAATTTCAGGAGGTGATTCTTAAAAAAATATTTAAACAAAGAAACATGAATGTCAAATGAAGTTGATGCAAAATTTAATTGAAGTGGTAATTAACGAAATATTTTACTCCAATTCTCTTCTTTTTATTCCTTTCGATTAATATCGACTCATTCCAACACATTATAAAATTTTGAAGAATCACTTACATGTGTTCTATGTCATCGATATTATTTTTTCCCAATATAGTTATTTTAATAAGATCTATCAGAGAACATTAGATAGAAATTTGATGCTTTTTTTTGTATATGAATTATATTCAGTTTCTTACAAATGAATTTTTGAGCTAAAGCAAAATTCATCCTCAATTGAAATCGAACAACAATATCACACTCGGTTTCCTAAATGAAACATATCGTAGAAGTCACATTTAATATCAGGGAATATTTCCTGGTAACAGCTAAAGTCTCTTTGGAAAAATATTTTATTTTCCCTGGAGACAGTACAAAATCTCAAAAAAAAAAGAATTATTTTCGGAACTTTTTGTTGAAGCGTCAGCAAGATTTCACGCCTAACCGATGCTCCTGGATCAAAGGATATACGATGACATCATTTTAAACTGGTTCTGGGAATAGAATTTCCGACTTTCTGTGACATTTCTGTTATCTCCCGTCTGGAATTACAAAAAATAGACTCACCTTTGAAGAGTCCACTTTCAAAGAAAAAGAGACTTCCACTACTTCTTAGTTTAAAGAATCGTGATAAATTACTGTCAGGGCAACGACAGCTACATTTCATTTTCGGGTTGAGAGATTACCTACTGCTGTTTGAAAGTCGCTCGAATGATCGAATATATTTTATTTCAAAGTTTGCTGACTCTTCGATTTTTTTTTAATCTTCACTTTTCCGTAACACACATTTGTCTAGCACTTACTATTCAGTTTTATAAAGAAGTTATTTCGTAACCAACTTTTCATTCATTTCATAAAATGAATTCTCTTTTGCAATAGCATTTTGAAATTCTGAACAATTCTATGTTCTTGACAATAACATTGAGTTTAATATTTTCAAAAATCAAATATAAGTTTTTCAGCTAATAAATTTAAATTTTAATTCACTGCATTTGGAGTCAACTAAAATAACTCACTGTATCTGAAAGCAACTTAAATTTTAGAAATACTAATTCAATTGTAGCTACATTATTAAATTTTAATTCCTTTCAAGCTTTTGTAATATAAAATCTTTAAAAAATCTTATAAATGTGTAATATCGCCGTACTGAAATGAAGCAGTCGATTCTCCATAGCAAAATGGTCATCACACTGGTTTCGTAACTGTAGTTTGAATCCTACTAGCGATAATAAGAAAAAAAAGTTATGTGAATATTTATTTAGTTCCTTAATTTCATGTTCCAGAAGATTCTGGACCTTTCTTTAGTTCATCAGATAAGTGCTCCGGACTTTTCTTACGGTCTCTAGAAAAATACTCTGGAACTTTTTTTTCTGCTATAAAAGCCGAAGGTTTCTCAGTCAAGGGGTTCTGAGTTCAGAGCTTATATCTGCACTTCGCTTGTTGAGTTGAGTTAATAAACTGGTTTAGCTTTACTTCCTGTGTGCCACTGAGTTCCATGCTAAAGTACCGATGTGACAATATTTATAACAATGAATTCTAAATATTGAAAATAAACAAGAAATTTTACTTTAGTGTTAAAAAATAAAACATTATTTAAAGGTTTTATTTAAAGATTTGTTAAAAAAATATTTGCTTCAGTGTGAAATTATACAATGCTAAACTGATGAGGAGGAGAGAATCACTTCATAACAAAACTAATATGAATCATTTTATATATCAGAAAAAAATAAAATATAAACAATAAAAAAATAAAACCTTTCGAAGTTTTCAGTTTAAAGAAGTTCGACGCTTTTGTGTTTCTTGAACAAACATTAGCTTAATGACTACTCTTGAACTATAGAATATTTCTGTAAAGTTTCAATCAATCGCAACAGTATATACAAATTAAAGAGTTTCAATATATACAATAATAATATAGAAATATTTAGCTCATTTTCTAAAGCAAAAAATAAAGTATAATTTTTGTTTTCTGCTTTTTCGCCACTATTTGTAACAACTTTGTATTTTTCAATTCTTACTATTAGTTCACATTCTCACCATATACCTTTACATATATTGTTCGAGTTTTCAATCGTTGATAAAATACTTTTTATTCATCCCCTCAGGTTCAAGTAATTTTTTTTAAACTTGCAGTGGATGACATTTGATGTTGATAACAGTTTTTTCAAAATATAATTCCTTAATTAAGTTTCATTAATTTTGAATACTTTAAATAGAATTTTAGAAGTTTGCAATGAAAACTGAAATCAACAAGCTGTAGCTCAAACGATAAAATGCAAGAATTCCAGTACTTTTCACTTGAAGGTGAAGAATGCGAGCGATTCTTGCGAAAACCATTATTTTTTGGATAAATTTATGTTTTAAGTGTGCATTTTATCCAAAGGATTGTCGTGAGTGAGTTAGCAGTTGAGGCTCAGTAATTCAAATGAAGAATTTTTCTCAAAAAATAAAATTGAAGAAATTTTCAGCTATAGGATCCATTGAGATTTCTCTCCTTAAAACCTTTACCATCAATTATTGGTCTTCTCTTGCCTAACCTTAAAATTCAGCTAAGAGTCAAGTGGGAAAATGGAAAATTGCGAGAAAATTCGCTTACTATTTTGCAACTAAATATTGTGATTCTGTATATGCATATTTTTATTAATTGTAATCATTTAATAAAAGGTAATTAAATAAAATTTTCCTTTGTTGGCCTAAGTAGGAACATACTTCAATTTTTTTTATTTTACTTGTTTGGAAGTTCAAAAACCAATTGCAATAACTGAAAATTATTTTCCGAGACTAATGTCACGCTATTTTAAAGAAAAATAATTTAAAATACATTATCTTATTTAATTTTTGGATTGCCGAAATCGAAGATAGCTTTTACAAGTAAAAAAATATAGGCCTAGCTGAATTATTATTGTAAAAGCTTTAGTTTTATTACATTGATTAAAACTAAGGATTTTTATGATATGATAAGTTTTATATTCAGAGCTATTTTCATGACACCGGAAGCATTCTGAGCACAACATTCAATCCTAAATTTAGAATTATTGAGTTCCTGATTAACATCACAAAACGAGAAAATTAAATTCACACTCAAAAATATCTTGATTTATGGAGGTTGTTTCCGGACAAAATAAGAGCCTTTGCAGGAAAGCCCGCTATTTATCTAACCTTAGAGGTGCTTTCATAGAGAAACATGAATGCTTCTGGCACCTAATTTTCCTTTTAAAGGGAAATTCATGCGGCATGTTCATACTGCAGGCACCTAATAAATTGCAGATGATTATCATATCGAATAAACTGTTAAGTTAAGATTGAAGTAGTAAGACCTGATTAATTAACATTAAATTCTCAGCAATTATATTTTCAAAGATAAAAATTAAAAAAAAAATTCTCATTAGGGAGAAGTAAAACAAGTTTATAAAACTAATTTTTGGTATTTTTTTTTACACCAACCTCTATTACAAAAGAAATAAAACAAATTTGCAGAGTAACGTCAGATCCCGTGTTATATATTTTTAATTCAGGAAGAAACGAAGGTAAATTAGGAAAACATTAAATTCCAGGTAAAATGATCCTTTGTTAAAATTTCTTAATCTTTATATGAATATTTTTCATTGATCTCTTTATTTTATTTTCGTTGCATAAATGGACATTTAATTGTTTTTTCAATCTTTTTTTGACCGGTATTTGTGCCTTAGAATTTTAGTTTCGAAACCAATTCCATCAAAGAACCATCGTGTAAGGGGCCTGATTCACGTTAAATCCGTCCTCCCGATGTTGTGGTGTGGCGTAGTGTGGTGAAGATGCTGCCAGCTCAGGTGTCAGCTTCGTCATCTGATTGTGATTCAAAATTACGAGTTCCATCCCAAAGTAGATCTAATATTGCTTTAAAACGGGAGATTAATAATACTAAACAAAACTAGACTTCCTTTTGGGCTTATATATTAGGTACAATGTCTGTTAAATGTTTATTCCAGCTGATAGTAAATCCTAAAAACACAACCAAATAATTCACCATATTTTGGAGATTTTTCATCTATTTTTCCTTATTTTTCATTTTAATTCCTTCAGTTTATACTTATTTCTTTCCTCTTAAGAAATGAGTAGTACGTAGCTATAGCACAATTGTGATAATTCGATAATATGTAACAGAGGCCTAATTATTTAATATTTTGATTCTACGAAAGTAAAATTCAACCTTTAGCTTTCATTCGTTCCCATCTTTTGTGGCAATCACAGTATCAATACTCCGAGATATTGATTCATAGAAATTGTGAATAGTTTTCAAATGAACTTTAGTCCATTCTTCAGTTAAAAGTTCTACAGCTCTTTTGGAGATGATGGAGACGAAAATCGATTTCTTACTTATCTCTGAAATAGACCTCAAATGCTTCAATGATGTTGAGAACGGGGAATTGTGAGGTTCAGATGAAATGCTCAATTTCATTAGAATGTCTCTCGTGGACATTCTTTAACAATTTTAGCTGTATGGATTGGTGCATGGATATATTGTGTTTTCTTCCGGAAGGAGTTCTTGAACCACAGGATGAACTTGGTCGCCCAAAATTTTTAAATAGTCTTAGGTGTTAATTCTTTCATAAAGGGAAATCATTGGCATGGTGGATTTGCGCGAAAGAGCACCCAGACCATTGCAGAACCTCATCCATATTTTACGGTCGGGAGAGAGCAGTCTGGATGAATTGCTTCATTCCAAACGTACACTCGATCGGAGATCGAAAATAGGGTAAATGATGATTCTAAATGGTAAATGATGAGAGAATTACATTTTTCTGCTGCTGGAGAGACAAATTCTGGAGGCTTCTACCCCTTTCTAAACGCTTTGAAATATTTGCCTCTGAAAGCAGAGATTTCTAATTGTTGATCCTCCAGATCTGTGCAGCTTCCAATGAGCAGTTCTAGTGGAAATTGGCTTCTGTAGGTGTTCATTGAGTTCTACAATAATTTTAGGAACCGTAGTCTTGTGATCGTCTCAAATTCTTTTTAATGTCCTACTGTCTCTTGCTGACAACTTCCCTTTTCGGCCTCACCTGAGCTTTGCTGAGGACATTTTTCCTTCTATTTCAAAAGATTCATTACTTTTGAGACAGTACCTCTTGAGACATCAAGTGTTCTGGCATTTTATATTACACTAGCACATGACGAACGAGCACCAACGATTTGACCTTTTTAAAAGTGCGAGTGGTTTGCCATTTTCATAAGGTTATAAAAACTTTTTTTTAAATTTCTGTAAAAAAACAGTTATTTTAAATAAACATATCAAGTAACAAAAATAATAAAATAAAAAAAACACTGAAATATATCAAGTTTTGATTGTTTATAACATATTCAAAAAATATGATTAAAAATGATAGTGTCTCCATTATTTTAGTTAATCCTGTGTGCTTGGGTGTGTGTGTGTGTGTGTCTTTAGACATTTCTTGGTTATACTTTAACTCATGTGCCAAGTATAAATTAAACAATCTTTGACACAATTGAATAAATAATAATTTCTAGTATTCATTCAGAATTTCTGTCTGCTTCACGGACATACTCAACATACAATTTTTTCAAGTTTCATATGCACTAAAGGAACGCAATCTACCTCACAGGTTATCAGCAAGCTTGAACGGCATTGTGTGTATGCACAGCTCATTCACTCATCAATGACCAGCCTAGTTAATCAGTTCATTGACAAAGATAGATTGTTGCTGAACAGAGAGTGCCAAAAAGAAAGCTCAGCACAATTTTAACTATGGAATAGGACGTGACAAAACATAAAATGCAATTTTAAACTGAAACCACAATTTTCATTAGAAATTGATGTGTTGATCACATTTGCTAACTTTGTTAACAATTTTTCAATTCAGAAAAAAAAATATTAATGTTGAGGTAGAATACAAATGAGTATTCTTAAAAATTTATAAATATGATACACTATTCAATATTGTAGAAGATCTCGTGAATTTTCTTTGTTGTTAGTTGTCTGCCGTGCGAAAATTGATGTTTTGCAAAATGGATGATCTACTTCCATTTTGCAATTCATGATCTACAGAGAAGTAAAATCAGTTGCATCGTAAAGAGAAAAAATCATCAAATTCAGTTTGTTGCTGTTGCTAGCTAGTCATGCAGGCCTCCAAGATGGCCAGAATAATTCTTCATTGCATTGATTTAATTTCTTAGCAATAAAAATGAGTCACAATATTGATACGATTTTTGCAGGTTCCTTTAAAACATCACTCTTTCACCTTTTTTATGATTTTAAATGTTTTACTAGATAGTTTTTTAAACATTTGGGAATTATATCGCTCAAATGAGATTTCTGTTGAATTCATGATCTATGTAAACTTTAAAAAATATGAGATGTAAAATTTTCATTTTAATATTTTTCCAATACATTTAAGGATTTATTTCAGATAATCTGTGTGTTTGAAGCAATTTACATTGTTTATTGAGGGAAAAACTGATCTTATCTTTTGTTTGTTCCCTGCAATAAACTGAAAATTTCAAATGCGGTATTTGTTTGAAGTTGTAAGCTATTTTTTTATCCCACTTTAAAAATTATCTGATTAAACTTAAACGTAAGCGATTGAAAGGCCTAGTTTCTATGAAATTTCATTTGCAGCAAGAAAAAAAATCATTCGAATGAGTCATCGAAAATCATTCGAAGTGAATGATTTCATCGAAATCATTCACTTCGAATTATAGCATTTGATAACTGTATTATTCTGTGTACAAACTGTACCCGCACGGCGTTGCCAGCGGCCTATCATCCCAAAAGAAGAATTAGTTTTAAGCATTATTCCACAGAGATTCCGTGGCATAGCATCCAAAAGTAAAAATATAGCTTAATATTTTAATCTATCCCCCACTTGATATGACATGGACAAGCTACGAGGCATCAAACGAACATAAAAATATATTAGAAACCATCCAAATAACTACAAAACAATTTTTTAAAGCACACACTCAGAAATATTAAGACTTTTACAAAGGGTAAAAATGGGATATGTCTGTAGGCAAAACACAGGCGATCATTTCAAGATTGGATTTCCTTCTTTTGGGCGAAATGAGATTTGAAACGTAAACAAAGAAAGGTATCGCATATGCATGCCATAGCTTTTTCTATTTGCACATGCCCAGTGGTTAAATTAAAATCGCAATTATAACCTCTCTTTTTTTATTTGGATACGATTTTAATCTACTAAACACTTCCTTAATAAATGCTCTGCAAAATGGTATAAATATCTCCAATATCCGTTTACTATAACCCGAGTTTTATAGATTTTTCTAGTATGTAACAAGTAAATAAATGTTTCAAATAATTTCTTAAAAAATCTTTTTTAGTTTTTCAACAATTAAACTAAGTTTTTTATTAAGGGAAATATTTCTAATGAAATCATAGTTTGGATGAAAAAGTCTTGATTTAGCAAAAGATCCTCAGTATGTATGGTCTTAAAGCAAAGTAAAAAATAAAATAAAAATCCCCATTTTATTTTATTTTTTTGCCGTTGAAGTTTGGGATTACAGGTTCAACTAATCTTTTCGTCATTGGAGTCTGGCACTAAATACGTCGTCATAAATCTTGAATATATTTCCGAAACAGGTTTTGCTCAAATTAATTGATCATAATATGTAGCTTATTAATTAATATTAAATAATATATTCTAATCATATTATTGTAAATTATGCTCGACAAAAAATGTATTTTTATAAAATCGAATACAGCTTAATATTATTATTATTTTTTTGTTTAACTATAAAATTATCATTTTGTGCATTTTCCGGGTACTTTTACTGAAATTTAATACATTCCTTACAAATATGCGGTACATATGAAATATTTTCAAACATTCTGTTCTTATTTAATTTTTAAAAATATTTTCGATGCGCTTGTTTTATGATTTTCCCGACACCATAACCCTTTCCCCTTTGAGGAAAATGAGATGAATCATTCGAGGAGTATTCGCTATTCGCTTCACCACGCAACAAGAAAATCAAAAATGGAAATGATACATTCCGTTGGATCCGAACTTTCTCCTTTTTCGGAAAACATCCATTTCCTCTTTGAGCCAGAATCAATTTAGTCAAGTGTCGCAGGTTGTTTCTCTTCTTTTCGCCCATAAATACGTTCTCCCCGCTCGACCATTTCATTAGCGAACCTGCACTCTGTTTTTTTGCGCTGCCTTAAAATGCCCGAGAGGCATTTATCGACGCTTAACCGCAAGAAAGCAAATAAAGATCTTTGTGTTCGACACCCATCCAAGAGAAAGAGATGCGGTCGCACGATGAGGTGCATTAGCGTTTCATTTTATTTTTACCCGTTACATGAAATTGAAAGAAACGGCTGTTGTCAGCTAAAAAGACTGTTTTATTTTGTGTGTGCGAATGATTGTCTCTCTGTGTGTGAATAAGTGTACGTGTGTTTGAATGAGTGCACGTGTGTTTGAATAAGTGTACGTGTGTGAATGAGTGTATGCGTGTGAGAATGATTTTATTTGTGTATAAATGCATTCATTTATGTGTGAGTGGAATTAATTGTACATGTGTGTGAATGAGTGTACGTATATGGGAATCAATGTAAGTGTGAATAAGAGTGCATGTGTGTGAACGAATGATTTTATCTGCGTCTGAATAAGTGTTCATAAGTGTGAATGAGTGTATATGTGTGTGTCTGAATCAGAATATGTGTAAATGAGTGTATGTGTGAGTAAATGCATGTACATAAGTGTGTGAATGACTGTATGTGTGTGTGAATATGTGCATGTGAATGAGTGTATGTGTGCGTAC
>JAOUZG010007800.1:2097292-2110602 GCA_026289955.1 Argiope argentata | reverse complement strand
ATATATATATATATATATATATATATATATATATATATATATATTCTATAGAGAGAGAGGGATAGAGACCGACAGAGAAGCTTCATGGTTGTTTTAAGCTTGTGCAAGATAATATATGACTTAAATTAATGAAGACAAATAATGAATTAAAAAATATAATTATCTCACTTAATAACTTGAAATTTGTTATCGTAAACTTCATTTTATTTATCATGTCAGAACATGATATTTTTTTAGAAATGAGGCCTTCTGTTGTCAACGAAAATCCGTTGGCGAATATTTTGTTATCTGCAGTAGCACCTCAAAAGATCAGCTTTTAATAACGCGTTGCCATTGAATTTAAAAAAGCTCTGATTTTAAAAAAAATAATTTAATGACTAAAGCAAATGAAACCTAGAGAAATGTCATTTTGAGCACGTGATTATATGAAATGAAATAAACAAGAAATCTGACATTATTTTAAACAGTAAATGCAAGACAAAGTTTTCTTGGATCGTTTGCAATGCCAAAGTGGCTAATAATGAAATGATTCAAATGAATTACAACATAATTTTGCTTGCACGAGCACGTGTTGCTTGGCCATTCAAAAAATTATGTTCTGACATGAGACATTGAAATATGCATAGCAGAATTTATTGTAATCTTTTTCGAAATTGCTATTTTTATTTTGCTTTTTCACACAGTAAGGGGTCAATATATTTGAATACAACAAAAAATCGAATTGTTTCATTTAAATATCATGAGTTACATTTTATTAAATTATTGCAGATTAGATGATAAATTAGCTCAGAAAAGAAACGAAAGTATTCTATGCTTGTAACAAAATAATATTATTCTTGAAAAATAAATAAATAAAATTCATCGAAGAATTTGGCAGGATTGACATATCATCAAATTTTTTGGGAATAATGATGTCGTATTACACCAGTGAATACACTAATAGCGAAATTTCGAAGATAATATTACCCTTAATAAAAAACTGCAACAGGCTTTTTGGGATGTAATTATAAGAAATTCAGAGCAAAATACAAATGAGGATATCTGCAAACTAAATATTAAAATGCATTGCTTGTGAAGTAAGTGATTTGTTTACCTAATTCAGTGATTTACTATTCAGATATTGTCGCGGATAGAATGTTAGAAATTAATTTTGATTAGTTCCAAGGGTAAAAGGATGAAAAGAAACATTGACAATAACGCTTTTTATAATTATATTAAATATTAAAAAAAAACTTGAAGCGTTTAGAAATTTCCGATCAATTTTTACATGGTGTTGCCAATTAATTTTACCCTTTCTTTATTTTCATTCGTCTGACATCTCTTGAGCTTCCAGCAGATAAATCTCAGTGCAAGTTCTTTTAATCATTTTTGAAATAAAAAGTTATTTATTTTGTCAAAGTTTCATTACTCGCTTATTCAATGTGGCTATATATTACTGTGGAAAGAGATCCAGCGGGTTTCTATGAAATGTGAAACTGACCATTTGATTGTGTGAAATTATCCTTCAAAAATTTGTAATTAAATAAATATCAAAAATGCAGTCAATATAAGTATGACTGTCCGTAATAAAAAACGACAGTGCTTCCTAATTATTCTTTGAATAGTTTAGTTTAGTTAACGTCCCATTTTAAAGCATCATGAGTAATATTTAGGGGCTATTTAGGGCTATTTTCCTCATCTTAAATGATGATGAGGACGAAACCTGAGTTGGCACCAATCTCTCTCCACCAGTGAGAGAAAGTTTGGCACCGACGAATTTAACGTGAAATAGACCCTCTTAAACAATGGTTCTTCACTGAAATTGGGTCTCGAACCTCAAACCTTACCGTTCACTACCCGAAATCATGCCATCGCGGTCTCTTATTCTTAGAGCGATCTGCTCAAAAATTGCGTGCTTCAGTTCTAGCAGTAAGAGATTTTCGTTCGGTCTCTTAGTTATCTTTAAAGTTTGATATGCACGACTGTTTTTACTTTTGTTCATTGACAAAACGGTCCTATAAAGAAACTCAAGGTGCTTGTAAATTGCATTGCGACATTATATATTCCTGTTTAATACAGTGTTAAGAGATATCAATCCTTAAAATATTGCCCTAAACAGGTTTTGAAGCGGGTCCATGCAGCGAGGTATTAGATAGATGACAATAAAAGAATCATGCAACCCAAAGATGAAATGTGTTTACCATTTATATAGGAAATACGCTATTGACTGTCATAGTGGATCAAACAATGGATGCATATAAATATCAGGGGGGTAAAGTCAAGAACTAAATATGAGGTTTTAAAGATCAGAAACTAAAAATACGAAGTTTGAGATAATTTTTAACATTCTCTCAAAACATTTTTATGGCACAACCTACAATGAGCAGATGAGGCAGAACATAATGCGAGGTGGCGCTTTGTATAGTGACAGATACCTCGGCAAAAGAGAATATTTCGTTAATACTTTGAGATAGATCTTTTTGAATCTGATTTTTTTTTAAAAAAAATTAAACAGGTTAATTAGCATCTTCAAGCCAGCATCTTAAGCCCATAGCATCTTAAATAAAAGCCAGTCATAAAATTGCCAAAGTTAATGCTCGAACTATGTAACAATAACAAATTACTTTTAAAAACTTTGCTGTCATGATCTACAATATCAAAATTTGATTAAAATTCCGAATTTAAAAGCAGAATCTTAACAAAATCCGTATAATATAAAATTGTATTTATGGCTTTTTAGGGCTTAGGATTCATAGACATCATCTCCTGGCGAATCCCTAAGCATGTCATAAAATAAAATAAAAAGTAGCTATCAACAACAAATATTGCACTCTAACCAAATAAAACACTTAAAGTCCTTCGAATCAACAAGTTCACCAGAACAAAGACTTTTTACTATTCAGAATATTAGAATGTGCTCGGTTATGAAATGAAAAAGACTGTCGATGTTAGCAAAGTCCAAAAACTTTAGACTTTTTCCGAGAGCTCCAAATCCTAGAATTGACTTTTGAAATATTATATTCCTTTTAACAGGCAAATGAAATGAAGTACTATGATTCCAGTAGAAACTAAATTCGTATACTTTGGACGGATTGTTTTTGTCATGCATTTTGAGAGCATTGAACATTTATAAGATTTCTTCTAAATATATTAATACGTTGATAAGGATAATATTCAAATTTTGATAGTATTGAAATACTATATTTGGAATGAAAAATCTTCTTCATTCTAATCTACCTACATTTTAAAGACTTTTACAAATAACAGTAAAACAAGTAATATATATAAAGAAAATTTAAATCATTTCCTTTTTATTTTAGTTAATTTTTATTAAATAATCAAATTTAATATAAATAATTTATAAAAACATTATGTCTGGCCAGAAACGAGATCGTCCGTATCCGTTGAAGGTCCGTATCCATAAATCAGAACACACATGCTTGAATTTTCAGCCTCAATTGTAGCAACACAGTTAGGAAAACGCAATATCAATTAGAAACCTTTATTTGTATTATTTTTTCTTTTCTTTTAATTTAAAAGTCTCTGAATCTATGAACTAACAATGTTTAATTTTAAATGCATCAAACACTAAGAAAATAAACAGAATCGTTTGAAATAGCCGATCGCAAGCATATTAAACCAAACTTCGTTAGCGTAGGGAAAGAACGAACTGAAATTCAGCTCATTTGGCGGTAGACAAATTAAGATTTTTGGTGGGTAATTAGTTTTTAATTAATTAATAAAAATTTATGAATTATCATTTTAAAAAACTGTATTAACATCGAGTGCCATACCCACAATGTTTCACAGTATTCCCATTTTTCGCGAGAAACGTAATATTTTCTTATACCTCTGTTGACGATTTTATTTCGTTTGTTGCAGGAATAACTGCTTTTATTAATGTGAATAAATTGGGTCTGATGAAACTAGCAAAATATAAAATTTCATGGTCGGTATATCTGCTTACTTACATGCTTTATTCTTTGTATCAATCTGAGAAATTCTCTCAATTTTTTTTTAACTTCCCCGTGTTTCTTTTCATTGGGCGGTGCCCTGAGCTCCAGAGCGGAACAGCAACTATTGATCAAGCTTTATAAAATGCTCCCCGTCCGAACGCCCCTCATAAAAAAAGTGTTTTATGGCCTGCGCGGTGTGGCCGGTGGTAATGGGAAGCCGGTTCATTCGATTACTTCCGTGACATTCTTTATGGGACAGTGTTGTGCTGGAACAAGATTTATTTAATTCTGTGGCTCAAAAAAGCTATTCACGAGGGTTATTTTTCAGCCGATCCTCCGGCGGGGGAGGTTTCGAGGCTCGAATCCTAATTGGGGATTTTTTTTTTTTATTTTGAATCTTTATTTTGTCGAATATAACATAATCTAAACCGGTTGGATAAATGATACGGATTGATTTCACAAAGTTAGATCCTTGAGTAGCTGTAACCAATTAGAAAGAAAATCCTATAGTACTTTAATACATCAAGAAATAAAAATTCTAAGAATTCGTATTCTTTACAGATTTATAAAGTTATTTTGTCGATAGTCGAAAATGAAATATATTGATTGGTTATCGAAATATAATTTTCAAGAGCCTTTAAGGGCTCGTGTAGATTGAGAGTTGATGAAGCCATCTTTCGAAAATACCGAGACGTTTATTCGTAAAAGTCTCTAGGAGATACAGGCAATGACAGCAGTTACGAGTGACAACTACGCAGCCCCAATTCAGCTAATAAAACGGGAAACAGCTTCCAAACACAGAGGTCTCTAATGCAGCAGACAGATAACAGCTTCTGTGCAATAGACTAACAATTAAGTCTTCACTGCTCTTTCATCATCCTGATCAATAGGGTGGTGGTTTTATATAGTACACACTACGTCGTCTAAATATAAATACCTAGTCTATCTGTTACGATCAATGTGAATAATAGGCTATTATTCTATACTAACCGGTTTGGTTATTGTAAATAACACCCAATTATTCACATTGATCGTAATAAATAAATAAATGGGAAAAGTAGAGTAGCTATTCTTTGTAAATGATGACTTTTATTTTGATCACAATTATTTAATTTGTTCTGTTGTTTTACATTTTTTAAAAATTTTTAATTGACTAAATATTATCTATAAATATTTTTTTTTAAAAATCTTACTTAAAGATTTTTGGTGTGTTGTAAAAACAGAAGGACTTGTGTAAAAATAAATATTTTGAAGATAGTGTAAACTTAAAAAATGGGTGTTTCATTTTTTAACTCTATTTTTTCAACAAAAAAAGCTACTTTATTGAAAGTTATCTATTTTATGGAATTATTTGAGGAAAGGCTTTTAAATGAGTCTCTAAATGAGTGTTCAATAGTGTTCGATGAGTGTTCAAATAGTTGTCTGCTAATATAATGACAAATATACGAAAGAGTTTGGGACAACCCTTATTTGTCCAAGTACTGTTTCCATTTTCATAAGAAATCCCTAGTAATTAGGTGGGTTGAAAAAAAAATGACAGACCTAAACAAAGCGCAATGCGATCTAAAAATATATATAAAAAACAGATGGCAGTGTTGTCAAATTTTAAAATAATGTAGGCATCACACTCGTTTCAAGAACTTTCTGTAACTGTATAAAAGCTACAAAAGAAAAAAAACCAGTATATTCAGTAAAAGGAAGCATAAAAGCAATTCAGTAGTTATTAAAGTTGCTTTGAAAACCGAATGCAATAAGTTAAAAACCGCATTCCTTGGAGTACAGAATGGACCTTAGTTATATTTTCTTGTGAGATAGAATTTAACTTGCACGGTCCAGTTAGCTATCAATACTATTGCCATTGTCTCTGTAATGAAGAAAAGACTTATTCTTCTAGACAGAAGAGAAGAGGAGCTTTAAAGATTTAACTGACATTATTCTTGAGTGGAAGACAGAAACCCACAGAAATGTATCCAAATATTGAATTCGTGTCTCCTTTCTTTTGGGATTAGGTGGAAGTGATTGAATTTTTCAGAACGCCGCACCATTAATTCATACAGCTAAGGGGGTTGAAAACTGGTTTGCAGGTAAAAGTTTTCGGGTTTTGCCTTCGCCCGAGAAGGGCCCGTAACTCAACAGTGTATAGAAAAAATGGATAAGGACTGTTCATTTCGGGGAGGGGGAATCCTCGAAAAGTGGACGAGTTGCTTCCGGCATGGTGGTTATATCTCACCATCCAGGAGAGTACAAAAATACGACTCCTCCTATAGATGATGAAACGTGCTTCCTACGGGAAGGGTTATACCGCGACCGGTAATGACTTTCAAAACTCAACCACAAATCCCGACTGTTTTGTTTTTGTGGTACTCCGGTCATTCAGTTTTATGGTTTATCCGTGGGCTTTCGGGCGGTTCAGAGAGTCAGTGGATATGACTACCCTAGTGGTGTAAACGTGCAATTTGAATCAGTACTCCGGACCATGTATGGAAAATATCTACCAAACATAAATTGAAATTTTATATTATTCGATGGTAGCTAAAATCTTTGAAATAATCAAAGCCAAATATGGAAAAATTCGCTATAAATAAAGCCTTTTATATAAAACTTTTATTTATATTTTGCTATATAAATGAATCATTCTTCTTTCTTCACAGAGTATGATGTAGTCAAGACTAAAATTTTCATACTAATTTTTTCGGGTTTTTTGTTTGTTTGCTTCGAATAATCTTTTTATGAATGAACCCTCAACAGTTTATCATTAAATTGTTCTAAAAAAATTCAGCGTTTTCCTTTGTTCTCGAAAAATCGTGCATGGAGAAAGCCAGATAATATTATAAATAGATTATAAAATTATAAATTATTTTTTCCATAGATTTTTCCTTTTTTGATTATCTTCTTTTTTATTTTCCGTTTTTGAATTTTTTATAATTTTTTTTCACTTTTTTACTTTATTAAAAAGCTCCAGAAGCTTTTTTTATTACTAAAGACTCTGTACAGATCGAAATTGCCATTTGAAGATTTTTACAAAATTTTATTAAGGTTCAAGCAGATAAAATTAAGAGATATGAGCCATATTAACCGCGCCTTTCAATGACTACGCAACTGCTTTCTTCAATCCTTCGAACAAATAAAGTGAAAAAAATGAAGAAAATAAGCTGAGGGGAAGGAAGGGTAGCGAAATGTGTGTTATGACAAGTAGTTAACCTGTGAGCAAATATATTATCACAATGGAGCATTCATGATTTGCTCATCTAAAGACTTAGTGGTAGCGTTTCATGAGTTCATGAAGTCGTTCAATGTGATAAATTCTTAAAAAGGATTTAGACTGCTGTTTTTCACAACTTATTTCACTGATGACAACAGTGGCATATCTTTCACCGTGATATCATATTGCTTTTTAAGCCAAATTCAATTCCCACTCATTTCTATTTCATCGTGAGCTTATATAATCACCTGAAAAAGAGTTCCAAACAACAGAAAAATAATTAAGTTTCTCAAAGACTGCTGCATTTTTAAAACTTTTGAGCTGCATTAAAAATTCAATCATCTCTCCTTGCGAAAGTAAATTTTAAAAGCTTGCAAGCACGATCCATGCTAAGGGGGTTGTGCATGCTTGCATTGACTAATTTATCACATGATGAATCTTTTAGTCCAGTGGGAAACGATATAATTACTTAACTTTGAAAAATATTTAAAAGGAGCAGAACTCGGGCTTATCGTTTGAAGGATATTATGTCCCCTCACATTTTTGCCTCATTCATTGGCTGAAAGTGAGGGAACCAAAGGTAACCAAAATCACTGGAAAAGTAATGTTTATTTTTCACAATGTCAACAGGAGCATTCATACAACAAATTGAAAAGTCAATAACTTAACTAAAATGAGGGTATGGGTATTTGGGAATACCAGCATATCCTCATACAACATTTTTTACCGGGCGGACTTCATTCATTAATCCACGGATCGTAATTCAGATCTTGAAAAAAGAACGATCACCTCTGACGCAGTACCCTTCAGTGGTATTATTCCCAATATGGAGGAATTTGTAACCACTTCAGATTTAACGAGCACTAGTCACCACACACGAGGAGAATCTTCGGCCGGCGAGGTGCGAACTCACAAAATAAGGTATACGAGTCCAGCGCTCTACCAACTAGGCTATCCCGACTTTTGTTCAAGGTATGAATCATATGACGGAAAAATAGGCTTAAAGAGTATACTACAAATTCTATATTTGTATTTTCGGAAGATATTATTCAAATGTGTATTAAAAAAAGTAAAAAAAAAGATTTTTTTAGAATTCCATTTTATTTATTGCTCAAGTTACTTGCAACTTGTTTATTTAATTTTTTCTTATGATTTTATTTTTTGTTCAAAGTTTTGAGACATTGTAAACTACTGCTTTTTTCAATAAATTTTGCTCTCATACTCTTCTCTTAACATTCTTGTTTTTTATTATTACTTTGTCATCGGCTTTACATACTTTAGTTGTTAGCTTTTTTTTATTTTATTCAATTGCATATTTATCATGTTAATTTTGTTTGATGCCGATGTTCCGGCGCAGAGATAGAGCGTCTTTCCCTTGATCTGGGCGTCCTGGGTTCGAGTCCAGATTCAGCCTTGGTTTTTCTTCATCTGTTATATCGGCCAGATGTGCGAATGTGCCCCCAGTAAAAAAATGGGCTGTGCAAGAGAATGTGAAGCGTGAGTAGCTAAGACGTACTCTTAGCTACTCACCTCGTTGGAGTTACTTAAAGACAAGAGACCCATCCTGGACTGACTGCGACAACGATCTTAAGTCCAGGCTTAAAATCGTTGCTTGCCATAGTAAATGCCTTTAGAAACAACAATATATTGTTTGATGTATTTAAAACTAAAATATCAATCAACAGATAATTTTAATCCATTTTCATTCCAAATTTATCAGATAATTTCATCGGAATATTAAAAATATGGTTACAAAAATAAATTGAATTGAAATATTTTTCAAGAAGTATATTAATGTTTAAAAATTAAATATAACTATATATAGAAAGTGAAAATAGCTCTAAATTAATATTTACTCAAATTAAAATTCCCCTAAATGTAGACGAAAAACAGGAATGCCAAAGCAAAAATCGTAAGACATGAAAACAATATGATAAAGAAGACAAGATTTAATGAATGTCATCTGAAAACTCATAACTATTTATTAAAAATTTAATTATTTATTTAAAAAGAAATGCCAATACTAACTCTTATTACTACTTTTGAGTATATTTTTCCTATCTGTAGCTTTTCCCATATTTTCAAAGTTTTTAGCGAAATACCTTCAATTTTTTTTTTCATATTTTATTCCCAATTATTTAAGGTGGTTACTTATAAAAGCTGTATATTAGTGTTACATTCAAACAGAGATTTTGTTATAATATTTGAACGTAAACATATAGAAATGTGGCAAGACTTTAAAAAAAATGGTAATTATTTATATTTAATCTAACTGAACAAAAATGGTGTCATATTTTTAAAAAAATTCTGTGAATAATTCTTAGATATATTTTCTTTGAAAAAATTAAAGCTGAAGAATTAAATATATTTATAGAATATTTTTCATTATTTGTATGAAGAACTTTTTGTCTTTTTTTTAAGGGAATGGAGTCTATTCAAATTTTATAGTATTCAAATGTAGATAACAGTGTTTACAAAATGTAGATTGTAAAAATGTATATTTTGAATTTTCTTTTTAAGGAAATTCTTATATTTAAAAGTCATTTATCAAGTCTAAGTTTAGTCGTCTGAACAATTTTTCAAAACAAAGGCATTCCGTTTATATGCTTTAAAACATTCAAAAATAATATAACAAAAAATGATAATGGATGTTAAAACTTTTCATCATTTCATAAAATTTAAGTCAATATATTTGCTTGTGTGATAGAATTTTTAAAATTTATTCCCCCTCTGGCTTGCTTCTCAAGATAATCGAAATTGCAAATACGCTTTATATTGATAAATATGTTACGTGAATGTCATAGGTTTAATAGAAAACAAGTTGACTTTTGTTTTAAAAAAGTCCATTTGTATTTACCAATCTTAAAATGCAATGTCTTTGTTTGTAGCATCTATTGTTTAAAATAGCTCAAAGGGATCATAAATATGCTTTGTGAAATAATAAAAGCACGATTCTGTTGTTAAAACAAGCGTCAGATATTTACTTTGAATTCACTGTAATATGTTATTCTATTTTCTCTTGGAATAAGATTCTGTTTAGAGAGTTTTAACAATTTGAAAGCAACGACGTAATGCTCCTATCCAAACTTGCAAAACAATTCAAATGAATTGACGATATATTATTCAAAATAAATTTTTAGCCATAAAAGTATTAAATATTTTGTTTTAAATGTTAATAAAATAATTTTTGAGAACTACTTTATAAATATTTCCAAAATATACTTTATATACTTCAATATCTCACTTATTTTATATGAATCCTATTTCTTTGAGGAGTATTTTTTTCATCTCTTAACCAAGTCTCTTTCACAGATTCTTACTGTGACTCAGGCTACAATTCCATCAACTTATCGGCCGTTCTTGCTATTTTCTCACACCTATTAGATGTTGCTGCTATACTTCTTTAGTTATATAATTTTTTACAGGATACAAATTCTCGTAGATCAAGAATCCACATGTATTCGCTGAAACATCTTGGCTTGGCATACAAGGCTTCTCTTTGTCGTGGCTTGTTTGTGAGTGCTTTTAAAATATATAGGCAAATAGAAAACTTAACGGATTTATTTCAGATTCGACCGAGTTACTCTGCTCAGTGACTCCTCTCCTCTCACAGCTAAACCTCCGAATGGCATCACTCTTTCAATTACACTCGCGCTAGAAAACTAGCGCGAGTGTAATTGAAAGTGTAATTGATGCTTTCAAAATCCAATCACTACACTCTTCAAACAAGTGTCAAATATACCAATACAAACCAATGCACAGCATCTGCTCTTCACTCTTTCTGCGAAACATCGCTCTTAAAGCGAGTGCCTTTTTCACATTTGGTGTTGCTTATTACTTGAATCACTCATCATGAGACATGGACTGTAATAAATATGTTATGATAGGAAATTGGTCACGAAACTAAATTATTAAAAAAATATCTGAAATAACACAAGCTTGACTATTCAAAATTTATTCTATAACTTTATTTATTCATTTGTGGAAATTTTCTGAAGGATAAACTTTTATTCATTTAACGAAATTATTGAAAAATTCGAAAAAGTAACATTTGAACAGATTTTTGTTCTCTCTTTACTTTTAACTTCTTACTAATATTTGGATGATATTCCTTTCACAAATTAGGTAAAAATTTAATTCAAATACACATTTGAGGTGTCAAGGCCGGTCACTAAGAACAGACAAACCGACAATCAATCTGCCTAGTGACAAATGTGACAATAGTGAATACGAATCATTTGATACGAATCATAGCAATTGCAATATGATTTCTTATTTCACATCCGTTTAAAATTACTTCTAAATATATATGATAAATGCAAAATATTTTCAAGAAAATATTTTTTTAAAAACCGAAACATCAGAGAAATAATTCTTTTTAACATGATAATGTGTATAGGTTAGCTTATCTTCATACGTAAAACTCTAACGTATGTGCCCCTAAAATCGAGCTTATTACTAATCGTCGAAGGCAAGCAGTTCAATATCTTCTAATTATCAGATGAATTTCAGATGGGTTTATTCATTGAACATTTTATAGTTGTACTGAATCAAACGTTTCCCTTAACTAATAAATTGAGCTGCATAATAATATTGGAATGTTTCTGAAAATAGTTCACCGTGTGACCAAAGAGGTTATTCAGTAAGAAGAAGAAATATATAAAAGAATTCGATAAATGAGCTTCGAACGAAAAGTTTAATCGAGTGCAAAAGTATTCTTAGCCGTCCTTACAAAAGTATTCGTAATTAAGATTAATGTGCGGTTTCACGCCAAGCTCGTCGAAATAGGACCGATTGTCCAAAAATTTCTTTAAAAGTCTGAAACTCTCGATGTATACCAGAAAGGTTAAGAAATGGTTTTAAAGTTGCAATCAAAGATTATCACGAATATAATTGTTGAGAAATCATTCAAAAATTTATCAATTTTGGTGCCCGTTTATTAATTTTAAATCTAACCGTAATATCTAGGACATGTCTTCAGAAATTAATAATTATATCTTCCAAAACCATTATCTTATAAACAAGTAATGAAAAAAAAAATTAAGTTAATTCCTACCTAAGTCAACAAAGAAATTTTTTATTTTAGTTACTTTTAATGAAATAACTACAGTTAATATAAATAATTTATAAAAAAATGATTGATTTTTACCAAAATTGAAATCTTATTCTTCACCTTCACATACAAAATACCAAAATACTCGCATTTTACCGATTGAGCTATTACCTGTTGATTTTAATTAAAAACTGCTAAAACTCTATATAATTAATTAAAAATTAATTAAATTTAATGAATGAATTACTATTTGAAACCTGTATTAACATCGATTGTCATCCAATACAAATTTTAAAAAACGTATTTGAACTTGAGTACTTAAATAAAAAAACATTTTATGAAGGATTGAAAATTTAATAAGATATATATAATGATAGTGTGGTTTAATAGTAGAAAATGAAGAAAGCTTTTTGTTTTGTCTTAAAATTAAAAAATATTTTTTTCAATAACATAAACTTCATTTTTGTACAATTTTTCATTTAACTGTAGTAATATTTTTTAATTCAATTTCATACTTTGATTTGATTTACAGGATGCAAATATTTCATTAAAACATTCTTATTCTTGATTTTGCCTACCATACATTCCGAAATAGAATTTACATCTGCGCTTTTATTTCGTAATATATAAACTTTGTAAATTGCAGTAAACTGTTCTAATTGAATTCATGTGTTTTTGCCGTTTTAAATAACTAGGTGAAATGTGAGTTTTTTAAAAATGCATCCCATTTTAATACTTAAAGCAGCGAAATAAATTAATAATAGGGACAAAGAAATCTAATCTCCAAAAAGGCTAATTATCTATAAATTTAATTATTGGAAATGCATAATTCAAAAATAAAGTTAAATGTTACATAAGGTAAATTGTAAGATCTAAAACAACCTAACGATGAACGAAGTTATCTCTTGGATAATAAATGCCACGGAAAAAAAGAATGTTTTCAAAATTTTAATAGGTTTTTTTTAATTAAATATTAGAACTTTTAGGTTTCCCTCACATTAATTTTAAAGTGGATTACCATACACGATAAAATATGTTTTTGCTCCACTTTAATGTTTGAAAAACATATTATAATAATAACAATGTTACTTATATAATGCTCTTTATTTTTTGATTTCAG
>JAOUZG010007800.1:2074236-2087292 GCA_026289955.1 Argiope argentata | reverse complement strand
TATATATATATATATATATATATATATATATATATATATATATAATTCTTTTTTTTTGTACTGAAACCAAACTATATACATACATTTAACTGAAAATGCTTTATAAAAGTCGTTGTTTAATAAAATGAATATTTTAGGGCTTACATATATTTTATTGATTTTTTATGAACCCAATGATCGTAGATATAAATATTGAAATTCTCTAAGTGTCCTAATTTTTGATGAAATTGCTTGAAATACTTAATGAAATAATTTACAAAAACGATTTTATTTAAGTGTTGAAATAAAATTATGTTTGTATTTTATGTTTGAAATTCTTTTTGAGAATTAAAAGTCACTTTTAAATTCAGAAAACACAACACTGTTTTAAAAATTGAAAATTCTTTGAGGGAATTCGAAAGTATTTTAAGAAATTAAATTTTACCTAGAATTACAAATTAATAGTGCATTTTATTCGAAATAAATTCATTTAAATTTATTAAGATAGAAAGAATAGAAAATAACTAAAAATTGATTCACATTAAATGCTTTAAATTTTTGAAAAACTGTGCATATTTTTAATTATTTAAGAAAATACGTTATATAAAATAATATATTGATTATAATAATAAATAATGCAGTTTGTTAAAAAATTTTAAGATATTTTATATATTTATATATTAGAAATAAGCATAAAAAATTTCATTACTGTAAGTGGAAAAAAAACATTTAAATGCACTATAAGGTCTAACACTCTCTGATTTAATCAATAATTTTGAACTAAAATACATTTTTAAAAATTAAAATATCATTATTTTTTTAAAAAAAAAGTACATAAAGAAAGAGTCTTAATTTTTTGTGTCTCAACGTGAAACATAAATCTAACTAAATCCTTAACTTATCCTGGAATTTGAAAAATTTACAAATCTACAGTAACCGATGGCAATAAATAAAAATTTTCAAAAGAATTTAGATAAAATATTTACGACCCGTAAGTTTTACAATCATCGTTATTTGTGACAATTTCTACATAAAAAAAATAAGAGAATACCAAAAATACAAATTATATAACGATTAAAACTGATGTAAGTGGGACAAAGCCGAAAAAAAAGTGCATAAACATTCAAGAGTTAATCAAAGATTTCCATTTTTTTTATTTAAGTTACGGACAAATTATTAAGGAACAACATGGTATTTTCAACAAGAAAACTTCAGAAATGTATATCGACCTCGTTAATCCTTTTGGTGAAGTTTTAGTTTTAACAATTTTTTAAGGTAGCCGTGAGTGAAAAAATAGTATTATATATTATTGTTTTCGTATACTTTGGAACATATTATACAAATTTGGATCTACAAGTGTCACTTGACTATAAGTTAAGGCTTTGGCATTTTTCTTATAAATAATAAATTCTTATTGCATAATAGGTGATCCTTTCTTAAAAATGGAATAATATTACTTAAAACTTTGTAAAAAAATGGAAAGAAAATTCTTTGGACAATCAATTAATTTTCTCATAGCAACACATGAAAACCATTTGGAATGAAAAAAAAAATTTGACTTAAAATAAGATTTTTCTTTAATTGAGCTACATGATCAGTTTTGCTAAAACGCAATGTAAAATGATTCTACATTTAAAAATTCTTTAGTCATCGCGTGTCGGCGGTCTTTTCAGTTGCCCAATAGCTACCTCTTTCTTATTTCTATTAAATTTTCCTCATCCAGCTTCAAGTGTGCAGTGAATCCTTTTTTAAAGAAGAGAAATTTCTTCAGTCATTATAACCCGGAGATATGTTGTCATGGCAACGGCAGAAACTCCTTTCTGACGTCTGGGAAGAACACACATTCTTCAGTTGAAAGAAGCGAGAACGAAGTTAAAGAACAATAGAAATTGCTTCCTCAAGGAAACAAGACGACTCGACTTCCATTGTGTCAACACCTCATTTTCCACATGCTCGGCTCTTCATCGTTGAATTGTTCATGCTTAATGCAAAACAAGAGCCGAGTTTAAAATCAATAGACCACCTCGGACAGAAACAGCTTCTCAGGTGGGAAGACATTCCCTCAGGCTAGAAAGAAATAGGCAGACACATATCAGAGGAAAACAAGTAATCGATATTTTTTCAGCACACTTGATAAATAAAGAAATTTATTTATGTATTTTAAGTAAAAATTAATTTTCCTAAGTAGAAACCTAAGAATTTTCAGACTTATGAAATCTATAACGGGACTTTAAAAATGAATCAATAAGGACTGATTGTGAATGTAATATTTAGTTTAGATCAAATCTTTATAACCTAACTTGCTGCTCTGGATTACCTAAGCAAAATATTTTTATAAGTGAAATTGTGATATACGTTTAACCCGTATTATATTAAAAAGTTTTACTCCTATTCTGAGTACTGTGCACATAAACCTCCCAAATATAATCTAATTCCATAGTATTTTAATGTAATTTAAAACCTAATATTCAGTGTTACATATTTTATGATTATCATTTCATCGTCTGAGATGCTATAACTTCATTTATTTTTATCCCTTACACAAATTGCATAAATAATAAACAAGAACATTTTGCTTATATTTTAAACGAATGAATAATATCTCACATTTTAAAATATTTGATAAAATAATGAAAAATGTATTTGAATTTCATCACTAAAAGGAGATGCAGTGATAAAAGTTATGCTAGACATTAAATTTAAGAAAAACCATTTTTTTATTTAAAAAAATCCGATTAAAAAGGCATTTTTGGCTGAATTAGATTTAAAAATAATTGCTGGAATGTCACTAATAATCTCGTTTATTTTATAATTAATATTCTAAATAAAAAAAATAAAAAAAATTCGCTAGGGGCATACATTTCTTTCCTTTAAATATATTTTGAAATTGCGTATTTCTAAGTCAAACAGAATTGTTTGCATAGTACTATGACACACAAGCTTTCTCTTTCGTAATTAATAGTGACGACACAAGGTATAAAGAATTCTATATTTTTAGTTGTCCTTAAATGTATGTATTTGTAATCAAAATTCCAAGACGTTTTTCGATGCACGTTTAAATCGTGTTCATTTAAAAGTCTTACATCAATTCCTGTATTGTGCGCATTTGCCGTCTTGATGCAATCGTTGAATTTTAGTGCAATTAAAAATGTAATTTGATATTTCTCCTGTTTATGTCCAATGTAACGTTTCTTCTATTTACCTTTTATCTCCTGTATTTCTGTAATTTCAAGTTCTTATTCCCTGTGCAAATTGCGCAGATAATAAACAAATACTTTTTTTATGTTACTTTTAAATAAAGGAAGGAAATCGCGAAA
Organism: Argiope argentata; assembly: GCA_026289955.1. Classification (NCBI taxonomy): domain Eukaryota; kingdom Metazoa; phylum Arthropoda; class Arachnida; order Araneae; family Araneidae; genus Argiope; species Argiope argentata. The sequence goes on along the minus strand of JAOUZG010007800.1, from coordinate 2,083,996 downwards.
TGAAAGAAATAAACTACGAAAATGCTTGAATATCGTTACAAAAATAAAAAGTTTTGCTGAAACTTATGCTCGGAGTTGAATTTCAGAAGATATATTAAATTTAAAAACGGACATTTTTTTAGTTACAAAAGTTTATTAAAATTACAATTTTATGATATATTACTTTCAAAAATTATTAAGGAAAATTTCGCCAAAATATCGCTTAATTCGGCTAACAAGTTTAAATATCTCTATTGAGAAACGCATTCCCAGTCTTTAGAGTATGTTTGTGACAGATTTTGCATTTCTACTCAAACAGAAGGCCCTGAAAAACTCCAATAAACACGTGCCTTCTTTTAATGAGTTATAGAAATGATTAAAAAAACAATGTGTAAAGAATTCTACACTCTTAGTTGTGTTCAAAGACTATAGGCATTTTTAATGAAGTAAAACGACAGATTTACTTCCAATGTAAGTATTAAAGTGCGAAATAATGCAAAAAACTATTTACTAACAGCAAAAAAATTTCCTACAGTCCAACTTTGGTGCTACGATTGAAATTCTTCACCTCATTTAAACCTCTTTCTTCAACTACAAATGCTGAATGTTTTAAATATTTTAACACAAATCAAGAGATAGTTAAATAAAAAGAAAATAATTTACTCAATGATTACTCAAAATATTTGTTTTCTCTGATTTATCTATTTAAAATTTGCATGATCCAATTGTACATAACATTCCACTCAGGTATTTTATCGTATATTTCATATTAGACTGTATTATTATTTTATTTTTCGGGAAAATGCTCTATCCAGTATATACAGGGTGTCCCACAAGGTATGCAACGTCTAAAGTGTTCAGATTCGGATAGAACGCCTTAAGACGAGTATTTAATGCGTAGTTTGTGAGATCCCGGAATATATGAAGAGCCTTATGAATAAACATACTCGATTTTATATGAGGCTTTCAAATATTAACTTTTTTCTACTTTTACCATATGGATGGCGCAGTATGGCCAGGATTGGCACTTGTGCCAAAAAAACCGAATCAACCATCAACCAACCCGGAATATAGTGTCATCATCTAAATAAGGTGCGAAGCTTGTAGCAAGAAAACTTCAAGAAATGAGAACAAAACAAAGTGAAAATAGATGTTTATTCAGAACTTTCAATGCAGCATATTTCGAAATGTTGGCATTCGAACAAATTAAATGGCGAAGTTTGGAATCAAAGTTCTGAACTCTTTTCTGAAAAACAACTGTCCTAATTTCCTTGACCTTGGTTTCAATTGCCACTCTCAAGTCATCCAATGTTGAAGGCCGTATGAGATACAATGTGTCTATCAAATATTCCCATAAAAAAGTCGCATGGGTAAAGCTCTGGGGAAGAAGATAGCCACTCTCTATCATTATTTCATTGGCAATGGTATCCTTTTCGACCCGTTTGTCATTCGGCCAGTCTATCATTCTTTCAAGCATCTTTTTTGTCCCTTTACATTTTCGCTAAGGCATCGTCCAACACACAGCTGGCTACCTTCTTTTGATCGTGGTAGCATTTATACTATGCTAAGTTTTTTCACCGCATGTATTTGTGATATGATTACAATTCCTGTTAAAGCAGCACCAATCGATTTCAGAAATACAATGAATGCGCACATTAAAAAGAAATCATTTTAGTGATTAGCGCGCAACTCATTCACGTGAAATCCGTTTTCTAACCTTATATGCCGCTGAAGGAATTTGCATATTCGCTTGCAGAGATACTCCAGAAGGCACCTCGAAATAAGGATGAGATGCTTCCGGCACGGTGGTTGGATCACGCCACTCTGGAGGCTAATTGCAGGGTGTAGGTTCCTTCCATCGACGACTGGACTCACTTCCTACGGAAAAGATTATACCTTGGCTGGTGATGGCCATTAGGACTCAACCACAGTTCCCGACAATATTGCTGCGGCGGCGGTTCTGTCATTTAGTTTTGTGGTTTAAACCCGTGTGTTTTCGTGGTGAGTCGGACAGTCTGGTATTGCTTCGCTTGCAGGCACGCTTTTCCTTTCGTCAGTTGTCATGAGATTGCATAATAACCTAAGGAAACTTCCGTATTGAGCAATCGTAGCATGCTTCGAAATCTAGAATACATAAGGATCTTCGTAATCTGGAATCGGAAGGATTCAGAATTAATATTTTTTTATTTAATTAGACTAGGACTCTATATTTTGTGATCTCAAAGGTTACATGTCAAAATACTCGTCTCAACCTGCTCTATCCGAATTTGGAATCATTAGACTCTGCATACTTTGTGGGACAGTCTGTATTAATAACTTAATTTTTTTATGTGAATTTATGTTATTGAAATTAATTTCTAATTAAAAAAAAACTCAAGCGAAAAAACTCGCACATAGCTCTTATTTCGGTGATTTTACATTTTGAACAATTTTTTATCATATTTTTTTATTACTTTGAGTTACTAAATTTTCAACGAATATATAAATGATGGTAAAAATGTCATCATTCTCAACTGAATTAAGGAAATATTTATAAAGAGGGGGAGGGGAGACTTTAATTTTCCTCTGCTCAAAATTCCCTTTCGATAATGTTAGTTTCAATTAAAGATACGAAATCAAATTCAGAAACCATTTTAGAGCATTTTTTCAAACAAGAGCAGCTGTAGAAACTTTGCAATATTTTATTCCATCGAATAATATGGAACTTACTCTCAATCTTCCATTTCTGCATCAAAAAGAATGCAAAAGAAATAAACCTTCATTTCCCATTGAATAGCGGAGCATAAAATTTCAGTGTCATTCCAAAATACGATATGAGGCAAAAAGAGTTTTCCCTAAGAGCTTCGAAGAATCTTAAATTTAACGGAAACGAAATGAGATTCCAGGAATCGGGATTTCATTTGATTCCCTCCAAAGTTTCGTTCGAGAAAACAGCTAAACAGTGTCAGAGAACAAATGCGAAATGTCTGCAGTTTTATTCCACATATTTTTTAAGGTTTTCACGGCCATGCACAAATTTTATTTCCTGCTGCGATTTTCAGTAAGAGCATATGGTATAACCTGGTTTCTTCATGCTTTCGCTCCGTCGATCGTCTTTGAAAGTAAAAGATGTTATTTTATGGGAAGTGATAATAATAACCTTTGTGCATTGCTAAAAAAGAATAAATAGAAGCCGTTTATTCAGAATTGCACTTGATTTCTAATTTTTATTTCGTAACTAATTTTTTCTCTCGTAACTATTATAAAGAATGCAAAAAAAAGGATTACTATCTGAAAAGTATAAGTTTTCATGCTCATTATTTACAAATTTTATTCTGATTTCACTGATTTAAAGAAATATAAAATCAAAAAAGTAACCAGGAATCAAATATAGAGTTACTTATGACATAAAAAATTGTTTTGCTTTTGGAATGCAGTAATTTTGGAGATTTCCCTCGACAAACATATCATGGACACAATTGAAAGTTTAATATAAACTTTCGTTTTATTCATATGAAACAAGTTAAAGGAATTAAAGTTAAATGAATTCTTAGGTAAGAAAGGACGTTCAAAAATTGTTATTTAAAAAAAATCTATTCAAAAAATATTAGAAAATTTTCAATTTGAAGATCCCAATGTTTGGTAATGTTTGAATTTTTGTTTGTCAAGATTTTAATGTTTAAATAAAGATTAAAATGAAATCTTCTATTCATATTTCCATGTATCATGTCAAGATATAATTTCTTGAACGGCCAAGCACCACCTACTCGTACAAGTTGAATTATATTTTTATCCATTTTAATTGTTTCCTTGAAGTAGTCTTTTTAACAGTGCAAACGATCCAAGAAAAAACTTTTTCTCGTATTTATTGTTAAAAAATATCACAATTCCTGTTTATTTCCTTTCATATAAACACGTGTTCAAAATTACATTTCTCTATGTTTCATTTGCTGTAGTCATTTACTTGTTTTTATTTATTGAGAGCTTTAGTGAATGCAATGGCAAAAAGTTTTTATTTTTCACCTGCGGCCGAAAAACCTCATAATGTTCTGGCATGATAATAATTGCTCTGAAATTTTCTTGGTCGTTTGACCAATTAACCCTTAAATAATTTGCCCTCATTCTATTGCTTGAATTTTTTTCAGTTTGTAGGTTTAGTTTAGTTATATTAGCATCCCGCTGTAAAGCAATGCTAGGGCTACTTTGGACTCATTTTGTCATTTTGAACCATGGTCAGATGCCGAGGACGGCAACTGTGCTGCCTTCCTCCTCTCCACACCCCACACCACCAGCGAGGGGACGCTGGACTTGACAGATTTAACGAGCAACCGCCCCGATTACACAACGGTGGAATCTAGTCCTACGGCTCAACAGCCGAGACCTTATTACCAGACCAATGTCGCCCCTTTCGGCTACTAGGAAGGAATTTTGTAGACTTTTCTATAAAAATTAATGTTGTTGATTCATGCACTAGAGCCGGTGTCTTGGCATAAGAGTAGCACGTCCTCCTCGTAATCTGAACGTCCCGGTTCGAGAATGGTTGTTTTTCTACTGTGCTATATTAGTGCAGTGTATAAATGCCCCCAGTAAAAAGGAGCTCTTCAAGCGAATGTGACGCATATAGTTGGTAAGTCGTGTTCTTGGCTCTAGTTGACAATACCGAAAAAAACAAGAGATGCGCACTCGGTTTAAATCGCTGACAGATAACTGTCAGTGGTCTTACGCAACAACAATATTCCATAAGTAACAACAGCAACAACGGATATTATATTAAACGCAGACAAGAGCAGAGAATTGGTGCATAATTCGATTACTCAATACATAGAGAGATCAACAAATCCTTAAACAATTCTTGATATTTCTCCCGTGTATCAACGGTTAAATTGTGTTCAGGGCAATACCAATGCAATTTATTAAGTCGGCTTGGTTAACTTTTAAGCAATTACTTTGCCGAATCTTATCAAAACCTTTGGAAAGTCCTTGAACTCTTGTTGAGATTTGCTGGGCTATTAGAATGTATTAGCTTAGCATCTTTACAATTGCTCCAAATCACGCTTAATGCATGACTGAACGATACGTAACTCTGAATAATGCAGAATCTTTTTGAAACATGATAAAATGTGGGTCTCATATCGCGATTTCACATTTGTCTCTATAATTAAATAACAATTCTCTAATAGTATAATTTTCTACGTTCTATAATTAAATAATTCATTTGTCCTCTATCTTCCGAAAAAATAGGTTCCTTAGAAATGTATTTGGTTAAATATTTGCTAGAAATACACAAATTTGTCACAATTTAATACACCGATTTTCAGCCGTCTAGCTCAAAGTGTTTTTTAACTATCACGCTCTAAGTTTCGCGTTCGACTAAACAAAAGCAATCGAGCCTCTTATGTCTGCAAAGAATTAAAATATTATAACCTTTTTTTTACTACTTATCCATGAGTTATATTTTACTAAGTTCTCCACCCACTTTAAATTTCAGAATAAATAATTTTCAAGAATAAAAACTGAAATACAAAATTTGAAAATATTATCAGCACTTCAAAAAACATTAGTTACACTTTAAAAAACTATTAAATACATTTTTAAATAAATTTACTCTACAATGGTATATATCTATTTAATGTTTTTATATATCACTAGCCACCTTTGGAGACCAGTCGGTTCGCCAGTATTAACGATCGCTAAAATTTTCATATATTTTATGTAGCTGTGTCTCATAACAGGTTTTTCATAGAAATATTTTTAAATCAATCAAATTTTGATAATCATATAATTCATTTATAATGTTATTTAGTATTATTTTCTTCAGGTGTTCTGTTCATTGTACTACTCTTCTTACTCTTTCTATCCCGAAATCGATATTTTACTTACATGGTGGAGGGAAAGGTCTAAAATTCTACGTTTTTCTAGAATAATGAGATTCAAATTTTCATAAATGTAAACACACTAAACAAATAAAGAAAGTTTTGATGCGAAAGTTTAAAAACAGCTTGGAAAATGCCGCTCACCGGGGAAATAATGGTGACACACACCTTTCTTTTCTTTATTTTTTCTATCCTTTTTCTTCACTACTTTTCTCTCTACAAACCCTTTTTTCACTTTGTCATTCTTTTTTTTCTTCCCTGCCCAGAATTTATTTTGAGCAGGCATGAATTAAATATCCATACATACTAATAATAAAAGCTACTATTTTCTTTCTTTTTTAAACATCCCGTTATCTATGAATGAAAACCAACTGACTTCGCGTATTTCTTTCCAAACAAATCATAATTTATTACTTCCTGCTATCTTACTCAGTTGGTGTGGGGGAAGGAAATGAAGATTTTTGGCGGGAAAGTAAGAAAAGTGTCGTTTTAACCATTTTCCTCGCAGTTTTTTCATTTTTTCTCTCCATAAGAACCATCCTCGTGTCTCAACGAAAATATTTTTATAAAATTAGCCAAATCGGTCGAGCCGTTCTCCAGTTTTGCGCTTAGCAACGCATTTCGTGATCCATTTTTATTAATCCATATCTGTTGAAATAAATTAGAACACACTGTGCATGCTTGATTTTCCAATGTCAATTATGGCAACACAAATGAGTGAATTTTCTAGGCCAATTGGGGTAACCCAATACAGATAAGAAATTTTTAATTTCCTTTATTCTCTTTTATTTTAATCAAAAAGTACAAAATGGAATACAAAAATTCTGTAAATTAACAATGTTTAACTTTAAGTGCATCAACTACTAAAAAAATAAACAGAGTCATTTGAAATAAAGAATCGAAAACATGTTAAGCCAAATATCATTAGCATGGGAAAAAAGAACTTTTAAAGAAGTCTTACTCCTTTAACGGTGGGGAAATTAAGATTTTTGGTGGGAAATTTAGTTTTTAAATAATTTATAATAAATACCCAAATCAGTGAATGAGTGAACTAATAATAGAAATTGAAAAAGAACTACTTTATGAGTTTCATGAAATTTGTTCTTTATTTTGTTCAATCACGATTAATATTTAGCATTTGCAACCACAAATTAAATCACGCTTTCAATTTCTCAAAAATTACCTATTTCATCAATTCTTTTTCACTAACTAAACTGCAATAAATGTCAAATACTTTGAATTCAGAAATGACGTCGAATTTTTTTTTACAAAAATATCAAAACTGTTGAGATTTCTATTCAAAAGAAAGTAAACCAGTCTGAGTTTCTTTCATCTAACTTGAAAGAAGCAAAATAAATATCGAGGCTCAATTTTTCTGTCAACGTAACAGGTTTTCGAAGTTGACGAATGTGCTGAATTGAAGAGTTTTCTATTGCCAAATGTGTAACTTGGCTAAAACTTATGCTCTTAATTCAATGCGAAAGAGTTGCAGTTTTTGAGACATTTCACAAACTTGAAATTCAGTTTTGTTCTATTATTGTAAATGGATTAGCCAACAAGAATATAATTAAAAACTTTTACAATATTTATTTTTCTGCTCTGTATTTGCAAAGATGGAATATTATAATCTATCTTTCCTTTGTGCCTAGTTCACAAGAGGACTGAGCTTTGCTTCACTTGTATGTTTCGGATGACAATTTTCGATTAGTTTTCAGAACTCAACATTTACTAACTGCTTGATTATCTTAAGTAATAGATGTTAATACAAAAGGCATGGAATGAAACCTGATACTGAATTTTATAATAAATGGTTAAAGTAACTAGGATAATTGCATAGTTATATAGCTATATTTATGATATTTATATATTTTAAAAACTTGAGTCACAGAAAATACTTCATTAAGGAAATTCGGCAACAATGAATGCGATAAGATACAAAATTCCTAAATGTTCTTAAATAAATAGTTTACGAATCTGTGTATATATATTCTATTGCCATATTATGTAGCTGTGCAAATTACAATTCATTATTAGAAACGGAACTTAAGTATCATACCGTCTTCGCCAACGATCGCCAACAGTTTAGTAACGGATTTAAATTTGGCGTAAAGATAATTTTTTCCCTATGAAATATTTTAATAATTTGAAAATATAGGATTTTAAAAACTTTTAAAGCGTTAAAGTTTTTAAGCTTTAACGGTACTTAAGTTCATTTTCTGATTCCCTTAAGCAGGAAATGTCACTTTTTCATTAAATTAGGTATAACTAAAACTTTACTCCAAATTTAATAAAAGTTTGGTAGTAACTTTTAAAATTAGAAACATTGATTGTATAGGTTAGATTATTATCATTGCATTGTGTAAGGTAAATCTCTTGGAGCTGAATAATGAAATTTGCTTAAAATGTTCTTTAATTAATTGCAATTTTCCTATCACAGGTTTCCATGTTTTCAGGCAGCAAAACATAGAGTAATTTAATGACCAAAATAATAATCAGTACAAGAACATTGATAAAATTGAAACAATTACTAATATTGAAAACGTTAAATAAGAATATAAATTAGATTGATCTTCTTTAGAGAATCCCTATTGCCTGCAGATTTATCATTCTTATAATTGCAAATTTATGTCCTTCAAATATTTATTGTCATTCAAAATAACCTAATTATCTCTATAAAGATAGTTTCCTTCAAAATTAATTTTGCTTAGTAATATGAGCAGACTGGCACAAATCTTCTAAAATAGTATGCATAATAAATCTATCAGAAAGTTACAGCTTAAAACTATTTTGCTGAAGATGCTCTTGAGACAAAGTATTAATAAATTATTCAATAGAAACTTTTAGCTACCATTAATTTTAGTAAACCAGCTGGTCACCAAGGGGTGTTTGAATAAAGCAAAAAGAAACGTTCCAAGTCTTTCGCTAGTCATATTTTAAAGATATTTTAAAGTAGATATAAATAAAGACTTAAGGGGGCTTTAAAGCGTTTAATTTCCTATCCATTGTTGTTATTTTTCATTTCTGTCATTGCAACAACAAAAGCATATAATAAATGGATATTAGCTATCTGTTTTGATTGATAAGAGATAATTACGACATCACACAAAATAATAACACATTTTTTAATCATAATATTATTGATTTCAAAAAAATTCATTTCCAAATTTTAATATATTGTAGGAAGCGGCTCCTAAACAAAAAATAAATAAATATAAATATTTCTTTTATCGAAAAGGTTTCTTAGATAAAACAAATATAATAATGATAATTTCAGTATACTCATTAGAATTGATGCATATTTTCATCTTAAATTTAATTGAAAATTTCTTTTAAATTCCCTGAAAATAATTCACATATACAGATTATTTAAATCCTGTATTTCCCAAATATATATTTCTGTAATGTTTAAAAACGGAAAGGCTTTTAAATTCAACTAAAATTCTGCAAATAATAATATTTACTGAACAAAATTGGATTAACCTTTTAAAATACTACGGAAAAAAATGGCTTTGAAACATAAAGGGAGTTTTCCTTTTCAACCACTGCAGAAAATACTTAGAATAAACATTTACTTTGCATGCATTTCGTATCATCTGGGAAATATTTAATATTGAAAAGAGAGTCACTTAGAGTGGATTTTTATTCGAATGTTAAGTGCTTTATTCAATTTTCGAGGAACATCTTAGGTTTAAAACTTAACCCAGATCTTTTTAAAGTTTCACTGCCAGAATTAAGTTTCTTCTTTAGATGCAAATTAAGAGTACGGAAATCATTCAGCAAAAGAAATGCATATGAATTTTTGAATTAGTCTTACGCGAACATTACTGAATATTTATAAAAGATGCAACAAAGAAAAGATTCGGAGAAAGTTTTCGTATTATTATACAATTGAAATAATTTACAAGATTGCAGTATAAAATATTGGCTTT
>JAOUZG010007800.1:2059071-2073836 GCA_026289955.1 Argiope argentata | reverse complement strand
AATAACATATATATATATATATATATATATATATATATATGTTATTGTCCAGAATAAAAGAAAAATGAAGATAAGAATTGTTTAGCAGCTATTTAAGTGTTTGAAGGGAAAAAATTTCTAAAGCCATTTTGTTAGGTAGTTTAATAGCTCACGAAATGTATATAATTTTTCAATTTACTTACTATCAAAGAGTGATGTTATAAATTATCTTATTACTTCTAGTTTTGTTCTTTAAAAACAATATATAGTTAATAAAATTTTCATGAGAACGATGCGAAAATACAGATTTATTGTCTTATAAAACGTGTGTTAAAGATATGCAATTGCAAGCTGTAATTTCGCAGCGAATTAATTCTTTTTAAACCATCAATCTTTTAAAAGCAAAGCTATAGAATAGAGGTCAAAGAGAAAATACATTCTCACAAGCTAAGCCAAATAACGTACTCGTTCTCCGAACTGATCTGATTCCCTTCCATAAGCCGCACCTTAAATAGCGTCTAACTGAAGAGAGCTGGTCAGACGTGGAAACCGAGCGCTTTTTCAACAACAAGGAAAAAATCTTTATTTCTCAGCTTCTCTTACACATTTTAGCGTAGCGTCCTCTTTATGTAGTCAACAACCTACATTGGCAAATTAGTCAAATATGACTATCTTCTGTAGCAAATCCCTTTAGAACGGCCTTTTCTCGTTGACGCTGGATTCCATTACAGTTAAAAAATTTCCAAATATTTACATTAAATATATATAGAAGTTTATAATAATTTACAATACTTGCACAGAAACTCATAAATATTTGAAATATTTAAACAAAAGTTTATAAATATTTACACTATTTACACAAAAATTCATTACAATATTTACACAGTATCTAATTTAAACAAAATTCATAACAATATCAATACAATGATATTTTTTTATGTTAAAAGTAGTTTATGCAATCTTCTAGGATAGCTAGCAATTACTAAAATTGTTTAATAGTAGTTTATAGCCTTGCGGAAAATTATTTATGATGAAAACGGTTTATACGGAGTTTATTTATTTCTATGAATTAAATTGATTTTTTCTGTAACTTAAAGTCAAATAGTTATGAGAACAATGTTATTATTTACGATTCAATTGTATTCATTAAAAAACAACATACTATTACAATAACATTCTTAATTTCCAACCAAAATAATTTTGCCAATACAAAAATTATTTACTTATATTAGTATTTTTTAATTATTAAAATTATTAGCGCAAACTCTTTTTTTTTTTAAGTTTTAACTTCTTCCTTTTTTGAAATGAAAATCGAAAGTCCTTACTGATAGATGGGCAATAAAACTCTATATTGAAATGATATTCATTATTATTCATTCATTATATTATTATTTGCTTCAATTAAGCTACTGGTAATAAATTTCTCTTGTTTTTCTCAAATAGAAATTTCATTTATGGCACTTCTCAAAGACTTTTTAAAATACCCTAATTAACTTCATAAATAACGTTTAAACAAATAAATACTCTATTATAATCAATTGATTGTTAACATATTCAATTATGAATAAATTACCGACTAAAATGGAACACAGGGGCCCATCTATCAGTAAGGACTTTCGATTTTCCTTTCAAAACTAAATTCACATTTATGTGAAATTAGTTTTTAACGAAACCAGATAATAAGGAAGAAAGTAAATCTTTAATTGAAGTATAAATAACAGAAAATTTAATAAAAAATTAGGTATCAGCTGTTCTTTTGGCGATGTCAAAGTCAACATTTAATCTTCTTTGTTGCATTCTTAAATGACTATGAAATGCTTTTAACTGAACTGTTAAAGTGTGAAATATGCGCATGAACCTGGATTATTTATGTAATCTACATCCTTTCGAAATAAATATAAAAATGAGAAGAAATCAATGTAAAATTTAAAGAATACAAGGCTTGGAATAAAATTTTAACAAGAATATAAGTGCTGCGTAGTATAAATATTTTATCTATACTTTTCTTTTCTTGAAATAAATTGTACACGCATATTTTTTTCCTAAAAAATGCTGAAAAGTCTAAATTAATTTAATGGAAAGGGAATAAAAATCGTTTTACAGTGCAAAACACTAGGAGTATATATTTTAAAACTTATGATAAATGTACTGTTGATGAACTGCCCATACCTGAAGGGAAACATTAGCTGCAACATTTATAAAGCATTTTTTAAAATTAATTTCAACTATTTGAAAGAATTCCTGCCAAACCTGTTCCTGTTTGAAATAATATTATTTATTCCTGTCTAAATAAATAAATAAATATAGGAAAACAAATCAACGAATCATAAAACTTCAATTTCTGTCAAAACGTCTATCATAACTACATTTTTTGTATTTAGCTTTTCCCAATTATTTAAATAGAACTTAAAAGATAAAAATAAAATAAAATTCTGCATTAGAATTTTTTTTGAAAAATGTTGTTATTCTTTTTTAAAACAAATATTCCTTTTTTACATACGTAATGTTTTGTGTTGTTTTTCTCACTAATGGAACTTGCCACAAAGAAGTGCACAGACGGATGTCAGTTTTTTTAAGCCTGCATGAGCGTCTCTCTCTTTTTTTGAAGTAGCGCCAACTAGGGCCAAGAGTACATCTTAGCTCCACGCTCATCATTTTTTTTGCACAGTCTTTTTTTACAGGGGTGGGGGGAGGGGGCACATTCATGCACCTCTCAGATAGTACACAGAAGATCAACTATGCAATAACCAGAACTCGAACTTGTGGCGCCCAAATCAGGAGGAAGATGTGCTATATATGTGTCAGGACTTCGGCTTTTTTTTTGTAATTTGATAAACATTGATAAAATATTAACTTAATTTTGCTTGATTTGTAACCTACAAATATTCTTGATAAAAAATATTAGTTAGGCATTAAAAAGTTAGTTATGCATTAAAAAAAGAAAGAAAGAAAAACATTAAAAGTATTGCTATTTTACTAAAAAAGATTTTAACTAAAGTTTTCTATTTCTATACTTTGCTTTCAAATTTTGTTGTTGTTGTCTACAAAATATTGTTTTTCTTACAGTGAGTTAAAACCAAAATTAAAATTATTAGCTAACAAATTATCTGGAAATTTTATTATGCTCAGGTGTATCGGTGGATTAAAGTTTTATTCATATTTCTTTTCAAAAAAGTTTTTTAAATGATTTTCGCTATTTTATTAATTTTTTGTTATAAAATTCAACGATCTAAACTTTTTGAAAAATAATTTGATTCAATGTCTTAATAACTTTCATGATAAATTATTTAACAAAAAAACGAGTAAATCCATTAGAGAATTCCTTCTTTATTTAATAGTGAATCAGATTCATTCTATTTAAATTCTTGAGGTTTAAAAAATGGTGGTTAAGAAACGTGGTTAGAGAATAGCTGTGTATTATTTAAAAGTTATAAATCGTTCTCCATCCACATACTAGAAATATATTCTAGCAGAATTGCACATGTAGCATTGCGATTAATGATGACATCGAGAAATCATTTGATGGATATCTAAATCCTCCAAATAACAAATTAACTTGAGTTTTTAATGCAAATTTAGAACTGCGCCAAGGAAAAATTTCCATGTTGAAATAAAGGGTAAATTTCGAGGTTAGAGTACCAGATTAGGCGCTATTGCCATTCGGCAATGGATCAAAACTATATCATCCCCTCTTAACATTATCATGGAGTTATAAACTGGAAAATAATTCGAGAAATAGATCTTTCAGCGAAATTCTAACTTGAGAAAAGTTTATCTTAAAGTATCTTGTTTTGATTGAAATGTCTTTCAATTGCTTAACACAATAGAAATACAAAGATATTTCCTTAAATTTATGTACTATCAAGTTTAGCAAGAATTGGAAATAAGGATAAATCTTTTAAATTCAACAGCTAAATTGAAATGCGTTAACATAGTTTTTGCCATTAAAAATACATAAAATTTGCAAACGTTTCCAGTTGAAAGTGTTAGTTATGAACATCTTCTTTATTGAATGCTTTTATTCAAGTTTAAAAAGTAACATATCTTTTCCAAAAGAAATTTCACATATTTTCAATAAATATCATATGAATAATTTGCAATAAATATCCATCTAACGCAAGTTAACTCTCATAGATAAAATACTTTTAAAGACAGATATGTTCCAATTATTTATTATAGTTGCTGAGGTTTCGTTGATACTCTCGACTGACAGATTTTTAGAAGTCTGTAATCATATGACATTTAGATATTTTTTTTCATAGGATAGGCTCAATGCTTAGTTGGTGTCTTGAAAGTGTTGATAGAACTACAAAAATTATAATGTATGCGTTACCCACCAACATTTCTTGAGCTGAATTTCAGAAAAAGTGTGGCCTTATATAGCAGTTCACTTTTTGCCATGACCGATCTTTGAAATGAATTTCGGCTAAAATAAGCTATTTTATTACGATAATATCTAACTATCCAGGATCAAATAATATATTACATTCCTAACAAAACTTAAATGAGATAAAGATTTCTAAGTGTATATTTTAACAAATATTCTCAAAGTTAGCGTTAAACTAATGTACAAGCTCTTGTTACTTAATTAAAATTTTATTATTTCACAAAGTATTCTAACGTCAAGTGAGAATTACCAGTTGCAAGTAGTAATTTTGTTAGCAGTAAGGCCTTTAAGGAAATATTTTCGCTAAAAGATCTTAAATTAAAACAATCTTTCAAAGCTGTCCAGTTTATGGTAAAAGTAATTTCACAACAATGGAGATATTCATCGCGTGATGCAGAATCGTAAAATGAGGATTATTGCTCACAAAATTAACATAACAAAAGATCCTATTTAATTAAAACAGCACGCAAAACTGGTTTGATTTATGGAAACCGTTTTAAGATAAGGTGAGCAGATTTCTAGATACAATGTCATTCATTGAACTCTAGAGGACTTTTGATGGTACGAAAATATATGTGAGCTACTGAAGGAGAATTTAAATTTCGAATCGAAACTTGCACATAGTATAGCTTTTTTCTCCTCCAGGAAACCTAAATCTCGCTTAAATTTATTTGATTGAATAAATATCTCGACTTATCATGAAGATTAATCAGTCAAAATTTTATCATTTTGTTATTTTCTGAAATGTGTAAGAAATTGATAAAATGTGTACCATTTTGGGTGGTTAAATGGTAATATTTTTTAAAAAGCAGCCTGCTTTCGTTAATATTGCATTTAAAGTTCTAACTCCAGTGGTTTTGAAAAACAGAATTGCAATTAAATGCTTTCGAAAAGTTTTAAAAATGAGTAAGGAAATATCCCTATTCTTGAAAACTCTAAGAAATATTCTTATTATTTACTCTTTTTAACATTTTTTGACAGTAAAAAAATGAGTAAGAGAAATGGAAGGGAAATATTCTTTTAGGAGAAAGATGACATAAATTTTCTTTTCCAACAAGAGTTACTTTCTGCTACTGTTACAGAATGTTTCTTTTCTCCTCACCCATAATTCATTCACTTCATTCGACCATTTCATTTCAGTACAAACTGTGCATTTTTTGAGCTGCCTTAAAAGCTCAAAAAGGAAGTCAATTATTGATGACTCATCTTAAAAGCGTTATTAAAAATTTTATGTGGGGAAAATACACAAATACATCAAAAATACACCAAACTGAATTTTGGTTTGGTTTTTTTTTCTTTTTTGACAAATTAAAATAAATAAATTTAAAGTAGTTAAAAAATCCTTTTGCATTTTAATGGGTTAAACGATTATTATTGCATGATCATATTATTATTATTATTACATGATAAAAAAAAGATAAAAATTCTATTTTTATCTTTTTTATCATGTAATTTTTTTCTTCTTTTTTACTATATTCTAAAGAAAAAAAGAAGATAAAAATTCTATTTTAAATTTTCATATTTCAAAAACATTTCTTTTTTTTCTATTTTCATGCTTGGGACAAAATTTCTATTATTTTTATTGCTGATAAAGCAGAAAGTATTAAATATTTTTTCTTGCATTTCATTTTTAAAAGCCAAGAAAATCAATAATGTTAAAAACATAAGTGAAATTCGCAAATAAGTAAATTCACATTTAAGTGGAGTTTCAATCATGTGATGATATGCAACGCTTCAGATTTATATTTTTCTTAAAAATAAATTATACAAATCAAGATTTTCCATAAATTGAAAAATCTTTAGTTCAGCCAAAAGCTATTTCATTTGCTTCATTTTTCATCTGCATTTTGAAAAAGTGGGTCACCTGGGTAGACGATTGGATGCTGAATCTGAAATTAGACAACGGTTTTAATTTCAAGAATAATACAAATTTCATTTATATAACATAGTAAGTTTATTTCTTAGAGTATTCGTTGCAAATAAACAAGTTGAGAAGCTATTATGAAGAATTTGAGATTAAATCCAACACGCAACTTCAATACTGAATAGAAAACCGTGCACTCAAAGTTTTATATTCCAGACTCTCTGCTTCTTTTATTTAAGCGCTCTTAAGTTCATTGAAAGGCAAAAAAGCAGATTTCCTTCATTGAACTGCATCTTAAAAATGACAATAATTTTCAAATATGATAAGCCTACCAGATTTCAAATTAAATTTTTTTTTGACTTTTTTCTTTTATTGTCTAACACTAATGAATTGAATTCTGACATAATTTTCTTTTATTTTCTAACATAATTGAAGTATTCTTTCAGATGAAAACGAGTAGATTATCAAAACCTCGTAGTCAAACTTTTTGACAATTGTAGGAGTTTCTAGGCAAACTATATGTGTGTGTATATATGTAATAATATTTTAAAATTTAATTTATTTCTAATTATTTTATTAATTTTTAGCCTAATACAGTCCATATCCAACTCGTTCTAAAACATTCTCTTATTTCCAAACCCCATTCCATATTTTATACTTAATTAACTTAACTGAAGTTTTGTAAAATCCTGCGTCATCGGTTCACTCGTGTCGAGTGAAAAGACAGAGAGTTGCTGATGTAAACAGATTCTTCTAAAGGATCCCTGCGTTTCCCTTATCAAATGCAACACGTGTGAGAATTCCTGTCAAAGTAGACTCGAATTTATTAGAATTCGAATTAATCACATTTGTTAGAATATCATGGTATATAAGACCAGGAATAAAGATGTTGTGCCTTTTTTTTCCTTCTCCTGACTTGCCCGCGCTGCTTGTACATAATGCGTGCAATTCGAGATGATAAAAGGAGTGATAATTGACAAAACCTTCTTATGTTCTATATTTCGAAATCTATTGCTTGCTTTTATTGTGCTCATATCAGGTGGTTCCCATGACTCCTCAGATATTTGAAAATATGTTACTTATGTTCACAAGGGAAATTCGGCTCTTTTATATCTTACTTATAGAGGTCATATATTATATAAAAATGGCTATTGGATAATTGGAATAAAATTTTGTAAAATGCATCAGGCAATTGTTGTTGCTGTGTTGTGACTAACTGCACTTGCCGTGGGCAAGCTCCCGCTGATACGCCTAAGAAATGCGTCTAATTGTTTCACACGTAGCGCCATCTAGGGCCAAGAGTATGACTTAGCTACACACACGTCACAACCCTTTTTAGGGGGCGGACTTCAGTCATGTGAATTCATTCATTCATCTCGGATCGTAATTTAGACCTGGAACAGGGAACGATCACCCCTGTCCCAGTACCCCCCAGTGATATTATTCTCGATATGGAGGACTATGGGACCACGAACAGATTTAACGAGCGCCAGCCGCCATACACTCGGAGGCAATTGAATTTGCATCAGGGCAATCATGTTAATAATTGCTTTTTCAAAGTTAGTTTGAAAATTTCGTTAATGTCATCTCTACACACAGATTTATTTTCAGTTAACATGCAGCACTCTAATTTATGTCGTGTAATTTTTCAGTATTATTAGTTTCTCCTTCCTTGATATTTTTGTTTTATTTTTTGGTGATATATCGGTTTCCAAATCCTATCTGGAAATTGCAGAAATGCCATTGAAACAGATAAGACCATTTTGAACAAAGGTAATTTTAACAATAACCTTATCCATATGATATTTCACAATATAAGATCATGACATCATTCATATATTTTAATCTTATCGATCGTTGGTATGGTGAATAGGACCTGGAAACATGCGACAATTTAATTCCAAAATCCTGTCTGTATTATTGGCAATATATGGTTTTGCGCCAACAATCCATTAAATTTATCTTAGGTTAATAAGACATTTAGACCAAACTGTCTCTATTTCTATTTTTATTCCATAGATTGCTTAGGTTTTATTTTGGAAAACTTCAAAAACTTAATATCAATATCGCAATTAGTTCACGAGTTTCTTTAGAACTGCTGTTTGTGATATCTTTATGCGTACAAATATTTAGGTTTGACTTGTTTCACATAATAAATATTTTATATTTTATACCAGATTTTATACCAGATTCATGGAGTTTTAAGACACAGATCTTAAAAAATCTATTTTATAAATTTGTTTTTGTTTATCACATAAAAAATATAAATTAAATAAACAATTTTCAAAATAACCAGGTTATATTTACTTTTTAAAATTTTAAATTTCTTGCCAAATTTATTCTAGTTACACGACTATATAAATTCTATGAGGAGTTTTACTTAGAATAAAAATGAAACAGTTTTATTTTCATCACAGAATACTGACATGTAAAACAAGTTTGAAAAATAAAATAATAAATCAATAAAAAGTAAAAAAAGGAATTTATTATTTTTCTTTTAATAAAATGTGTTGAACATTCTGAATATATTTTTGATACGTTTCGACTTACATTTAACTTAAATTTTAAATAATCAGAATAATTTTTTTTTAAATGGATCTGTAATGCGATCTTTGAATTCCACTTCAAAATTGGGTTTCAATTACAAAAGAAAATCCCATTTATTGATTAGAATTTAATAATATATAATTCGCAGCATAGTTTTAAAATGATTATTTGAAATGTGCTTATTTAAATTGAAATCTAATTAACTTCAAGCGATTATGCTTTTTTGGTAAACATATTAAATTGGCGTAGAACTGTTACTTGCTTTGAAAAGTTGGAACAATATTCAAATCGCAATATTAAAAAAACATAGCATTATTTTAATTCCAAATTTTAAAAAAAAATGAATCTGTCTTTAATAAATCTGTACGAGAATCTATATTCCAGATTTATTAGATGACACGCTTTATATTATAACAGCTTCTAGTTATCCTAAGTTAGAATTGACTGATTCATTCAAGTTTACTAGAATTAAAAAAAATTCAAATACATTTAATGAAATATATTATTCATTCCTTTTTATTTCACTAACTTTCTGTACCATTCTCGGGTGTATTCTGTTTTTACTAAAGCAGCTAAACCTCCATTTTTTATTACTGCTTTTTGTATTGCATGACATGGATCTATCTCTTATTTTTGATAACTTTTTTCCTATCTATCTTTGTTGGCTGCAAATATCGCTTTATATCATAGTCTGAAATACTTTTTTTGCTACCTACAAGCCTGATTTTGGAAAACAGCGCGTTTTTCCCCTCCCGAGTAAATTGGACTCGTTATCATTGAATAGCCTCACAAGCAGTTAATGGGAAATTTCTGAAAAGTAAGCAAATTTCGACATAGTAATGAACTAACTTTACTGGATTATTGGGTTTCCATATTTAAAAGTGTGCATATTATAAAATAACAAGTAATATAAAAAATTACAAGTGAATTCTTACTTGAAAAACCTTGAAGCCGGATATGGAAAAAGGATGAAACACGATTGCATTTCAGTTCCCTCCTGTGAAATATATTCACAGAAATGAAAGACATTTATATAGATGAGGCACTAAAGTATTTTTTTTTCTTATTTCATCTTCGTTTCTTCAAATTCAAGAGAGAAAAATATAGGTGCGTAAAAGTACAGACTCTCATTTTGCCGTTTTTTTCACTTATGGACATTTTCCAGAACTGTGATCTTAATGACACTTTTGAGGCGAAACTATTATTTCCTTTCTTTTTCAGCCTTTTAAAAACGAGAAAGGTTCACTGCTGGGTGTATAATGAAATGCTGTGGAAGCGTAAATGCATTTAGGTGAGGATAGCTAAGAAATAACCAGAAACACTTGAAAGTGACTTAGGTTGAAAACGGAAACGGATGTTTTCCGAGAAAATGGGGGATTCGGATCAGAGGTAATATTTCCGTTCCACTTTTATCACTTTTTCTTTTTAATGGAACAAAAGGTTTGGATGAAAGGAAATAACCTTCTAGAAAATGGGGAGTTCTTGTAAGTTTTCAGAATTGTGTTGTGAGAAATTTTAAATACTTCGAAAAAAATATTTTTATTGTATTCCTGCAATGTTTCTAAATTACCAAAATAAAAACTTTAAAGGAACTATTAGTAAACAAGTAATAAGTTTTTTCTAATAAATTTCTATTTATTTCAACTAAGAAAACATTTAGTTAATTTACTTTTTACTAAATTATTACAATTAATATAAATAATCTATCCAAAAATTAGTGATTCTCGAAAGAATTCATTTCATTATTTCATTAAATACTTCAAAATGATTAATTAACCCCCTCTGAGGTGGTTTAGAAATATATTCCTGAATGGTGTAAACAAATTTTATATCGCTTATATCGCTATTGTTCATCATTTATATAAAAAAATTGAGGTAATCAAGAAAACTCAACTATTTTCTGCTCTATAATATCTATCCATTGTGCTCTACAGATATTTCTGAAAAAATTGTAGAGTAGTTCTAATTTATGGAAAATAATTTGTGGGCCGATTTTTAAAAATCATAAAAATCATTTAGCATAAAAGAAATAAGAAAAGAAACCAACATGATAATAAAGAAAGTTTAGGGAATTATGGCATAGAAACCAACTTGCGAATTTAAGAACTCTTTCAGTAAAAAAAACCATAAAACGATTCCCCAAGAAGAATTCCTTTCAGAAGTTAAAAGCTTTGTTTTCTTTCTTTATAATAATACATAACTTAAAATTAATAATTCTGATACTCTTTATGTCTTAGTAAAATGATGCATGATTTCATGTCTTCTGCTTAAAAACAATATTCAATTCCTGACATATTTTATAAACATAATATTTTTAAGCTAATTTCATATTTAAGACATATTTTATAGCATAACATGTATGTTAAACTGCTCGTAAATTTATTTCAATTTTGTTACATTTTATTAATATTTTATGTGTGCTCAATTAACGCTTCATCCTGTTATATATTTGTTTATGATAAGAGGAATTTTTCAGAAAACGAAAAATACTTTTCCAAGTTTAATCTTAAATTAGTTTTTTCTCTTAAAATTAAAGAAATTATTATCAGAAGAATTATGAAAGTATAAAAATTAAGGAAATATAAATTGAAATACAGAAAAAGATTTCCGAAGTAATCTACAATCTGAAATTTGAAACTCTAATATTTGGAAATTCAATCCTATTTGACATAAAGATTACTTCATTTTCATTTAATAAGTTTTTACTTTCTCGAAAATCTTAAATTCTTGCCGAATGACATTACGGTTCTTGTTTCCAAGAACATCACTCGCATTTCCTCTTCTCAAATGGATTTCAATTAGCACAGAACTGTGTTTCGAGAACTTCTGTCCGATCGATTGTAATTACTTTCCTTGTACCCTGACATGGAGTAACGAGTCCTTTATCTTTGAAAAGGAGCTTAGGATTTCAATTAATATTTTATATGCTATCAAAGAAATACGACCAAAAGTCTAGGCTATAAAATCCGATAAATAGATTATATTTCTTCATTTATTATTTTCTCAGCAGAGGAATAGTATGCATCTAATCCATTAGCTAAGTTTCGACGATTTAATATTGAAAATATAGCATTTTTAATAATTAATTTATTCTTATTATTAATGTATCAGAAGGAAGTGGACCTGAGATATGTTATAAAGCAAGAGAAAAAAAGGAAATAATTTTTGATCTCTTCTATTAAAAATTTATCGAAGGAAAATTAATAAGAAAAAGCATACTCCTTAAACCACAAAGAAAAAATCTTAGCATGATAATAAATACATAATAAATTTTAAAAAATGAAATCTACGATCGTAAAATTCAATTTATCTTGTGATAACATTATCAACTTTTAAAGTCAGTAATTAATTTAATTAAGGGAACTGGGACGTTCTCGATAACAAAAACAATCAAAATTTTAGTTGTAAATAAAGGTGATTTTATACAAATAAAAATTATTTCTCAATAAAAAATATGACTCATATGGAAAGAATGTACTTTTCTCAATTAAATGCAAAAAAAAATCGATATATTTTAAAATATTTATGTTTCAATAGCAAATTGAATATATGTTATATGCGACTATCCATACATATGCAGGTGCACGCTCAGAAAAAAATTATGCTTAACATCATATGAAACTTAGTATAATATATACAAAAAGTATAATAATTATAATGAACTTTTTGTTTTATAGAACAACAGCAAAACTTTTAAATATATATAAAGTGTCAAATAATAAAAAAACCTCAAAAATATGTGACATTTTTCATCATAGATATCATCTTAAAATTATATTACAACCTAAAAATGCATAAAAAAGGGGTTTAATAGATACATAATAATTATATGTATTGTAGTATAAAATTTAAAACCTCTACAATGAATAGAATTTTGTATAAGTGCACCTAAATTTGAAAAAAACACGTTTTGAGAAAACTGCAAAAAACTATATTTTTAACTATAAAATAACCTGTAGTGATTTTTCAAAACTGTCAGAGCCATATTCCTCTTTATTTGACATTTCCTGAAGTTCAGATACTCTTTTAATTTGTCTTTTATTTGTTATTGCTTCTTTAATTGTTTTTTATGTGCATAATATCAGTTTCTTGGATACGAAGCAAATCTACTTTTTTCAATGCATCACAAGCATTTCTACCTGATGTAATACATAAATTTTTTAACACTTCATATTGTAAATTCCATCGTTAAAGCCGATCACAGCATCCACTACACCTATTTTTAATGCATTGAGTCCAACAAATGTTATTTGGAGGATTCTTTCCTACATAAAATTGTTGAAGCTATAATTAAGGTTTTGAGTTTGCCTGTGAATGCCTCTTGTCAAGAGCTCTTTATTAGATAGCTCAAAACAGCATTCTCAATGGCTCTCATCATTCAGTTAGAGCACACAGTATCTGTTAATATTGATACTGAGTAATGTATATTATTGTTTTTAATTTTTTTAAAAAAAGCATATTTCTCTATAAGTAACAGCAGTACTTCAGAAGAATGTATAAATTCTAAAATTACTAAACATAGTAGTAGCAATTCATTATATTGTACGTACTGTAAAATATGTTTAATAATTCATAAAACTCCATGATCTATACAGAAAAATTATTGTATTAGCTTTCAGAAAAATAGAGTGTTTAGAAATGTCGTTACTAAAACGTACTTTTTTTTTAGTTGCTCTCCTTCTCTGATCAGGATTTCAGTTTGATAATGTTTCTGAAATCATATTTCCGTTATTACGAAAAAACCTCTAATTACGATTAGAAGAAGTGTTGTAATACATGATAGAAAGTGTATGAAAATATTTTAACTAAGATTTCGGAAGACTGAAAATAGCTGAAGATATGGCAGTGTGAAGCAGCAAGTGAAGAGTAACCACATAGTTTTTTTTTATTAAGAAAATTGATAGTAGAAGTGAATATTAAAAGGCATTTTACATCATCTATTTAGCCGACATATTATGTTTAATCATTGGGATGCAAATACGGAGGCTAATTTTTGAGCAGAAACAAATTGCTATTGTTCAAAAATTACTGTTTTGTTTTTAATGTTTTCTATTCTCATAATAAAGCTCATAATGTATGTGATAGCGCAGCACAGAAAAAACCATTTGACCTACATCTACCAAATTAGGTACATCTATACCTTGGAGGTCACAAAATGCACCTCGGAGTTCTTCTTTAATTAGGATTTTAAATAATTAAAAATTAAACAATGATTTGGCGTTCTTACCCTCCCCCAAAAATCTTTTTATTTCCCCACCGCCAAATGATCAAGGTTTCAGTTTTTCCTCATGCCGACAAGGTTAAGCTTAACATGATTTCGACCCATTATTTCAAAAGATTCTGTTTATTCTCTAAATGTTTGATTCTTTTAAAATTAAACATAGTTAATGATTTGATCTGTTCATGATGGATCTGAGAAAATTTTCTTGAAAAATTCTTGAGATAAAACATAAATTAAGAAAGATGATCTGCAGTGCCCATAAAATTGAAATGCTCAGGGGCACTGTTTTCAGTACTCATATTTATTTTTAAAAAATGTTTTGTTTCAAAAAATGCAAAATTGATGGCAGTTTAATCATTTCCATTTTAATTTAAAGCATAAATACTGCGGAAGCTAACGGAAAATTAGAGGGATATATATTACGTAAAGGCTTAAAGCTTTTATATTATTATGAGTAATTTATAAGACTATTGAAATTTGAAGCTTTAAAATATTGAATGAAGAAGTTGCTAAATTAGGAATTACATAAAATGTTTAATTACTAAAATTTTAATGTCTATTAAGATTTTTTTTTCACCTGCTTTTACCAGTATTGCAGCAATATTATGCATGCTTCATTAAAATCAGATGCGTTTTTAAAAGGTTGATATGCTTTTACCAGTATTTCTAAAAGTTTAAAAAAATTACACACACACACGCACACGCACACGCACACACACACTATATATATATATATATATATATATATATATATATATATATATATA
>JAOUZG010007800.1:2018396-2052133 GCA_026289955.1 Argiope argentata | reverse complement strand
ATAAATTGGAATTAAAATCGAAACAAAAATCGAGTTGCAATAAATTACATTTTTTTAGAATAGAAATCCTTTACCAGCTACTTTGTTTCACCAGTCAGGTTTTGTGGAAGTAAAATCCTATAATAATTAAAAATGCATTCATAAATTAATTAAAATTTCAATAAATGCATGTTTTATAGGCAATATTGACCGACATTTGTATGACATTTATTTCATCGTTATAGTTATTACGAAGCAGTTCGGGTTTATATATTCTTTAGTTTTTCTTTTATTAATGTCTCTTCAATGTAATTTTTTTAAAAAAATCCAAGCATTAACATTCTTAAATGGTAAATATGTTAATTGATTGTAATTTTTAGATTATGAGAATTCTACATTACCACAAGTAAAAAGATAATCCAAATAATTACTGCATTACATATTATCACTGACCACCTTAATCAGTCAAAAAAATATGTGCGAAAACGTTTTTTAAATTGACCCCCCCCCCCCCCCCGCTTTTTATGTAAAAGTATTACAGTAAAACTTTCTTATTATACCTTATTTTTTTTTCTTATTATACCTTCAAAGGTGATAATATTCTTTTTTTGTGGGAAAAATGCGTTAAAACAAACGGGGATTTTTGTTATTGAATATATATATGTTCTTTATAATATGTTCTTTGTATAAGCAAATGCCCATCAAATATAAACATACTTTAAAGTAATATCTTTTCACATTTATTAATTTATCACAAATTTAGGACAAATATTTGCTTTTTTCATTCAAGAAGAAGAGTTTAAAGGAAAATATGTTTTTAAAAAACAAGCTTATCTTAAACTGAAACTTTACTAAATATTTCGATACAATGCACAACACCAAACGCGAGACACAGATCATAATAATAAAGTTTTAATTTACACTCTAGAATGTAGAAAATAGGGTTTGACGGTTTGAAAAAACGATTTTTAAATGTATATTTGTCACATTTGAAACCGGTGAAAAGCATATTTTTTTTAAAATTAACAAAACTGTTTTGGAGAATGTTTGGATATTCCTCTAGTCCCAAAACAAACAAACAAATGTTTTGATTTTCTTCGGTTGGAGCCAACTCATCTAGCAGCTGAAGGCTTAGGATAATGAGGCACGAGTGTATTAACAAGAAAAGGTATATTTGACTTTCCGTTAAATGAACAAAAAAATTTAAACTCCGAAATAAGCTTGAAATTATTATGGACTTTAGAAGAACGAATTCAAGAAAGAAATATAATCCCCAAAACAATTTTAGTAAATCAAAGTTAGCTTGAAAAACCAAAATTATTAAGATATCTGAAAATATATTGTCAAGAATATATCCAAATTCTTAGATATATACCAAATATGATAAAAAGAAATCGAAGAAACTACTAATCAGATTAATGTTTTTTAAAAAGAAACCATAAAAAATCAATTGAGAAATTTCCTCAAAACCCTGACAATAAACTTATAAATCCAAAGACACCGAAAGCTAAATTTTTTTTTATTTGAAGCAACAAATAAAAGAAAAGAAAACTGATATTTGCTATTTGATGCAAACAAAACTGTAAAACTAAGCTCAGTAGCTAGTGAACTAGTATTTTCAATTTCAGGCAATACTGTGCCCAAAATATAAGCAAGACTTTGACACCTCTCAGTGAATATTTTAGGTTTTTTAAAATCCTATTTTCTTAAAAGAAATTAAAATTAGTGTAAATAATGTAAATATTATGTGAAATTTTTGTTTCAGTTTACGCTATTTTATGTAAGTACTATGTATATGTAATCCATAATTTTTTTAAACTTTTATTTTGGTTTTTTTTATTTTATATAAATGAAATGAAATATCCCCCCTCCCCGATTCTATTCTTTTTGACAAAAATTCGAAAAACAGCTCAAAACGATTTTTAAGAGATATTCGATTTGAAAACCATTTTTTCAAAAATTTGTCTTTTATGAAACTTTAGCTGAAAAAAAAAATCTTTCATATTAACAAATTCATTATAGTTTTAAATATGAAATTCAAATTCAATGTTGCTCATTTAAACTAATAACATTATCATACAAAGATTAACAAATTAGAATAATTTTTAATCTTTTAATCTAATATAATCACGATTTAATTTTTATTTCGGCGTTTTTCCAAAATTAAAATTTAAGGTAACATTTTACCTTTAAAGGCTATCATTATGCCATAGAGAAAATCAATGAATATTACAAAAAATTATGCTCATAACCCCCGTGCATTAAAAGTAATTACATAACGTTTTAATGACGGAAACTCCTTTCCCTCAAACCAGGCGAGATACTTTCATTGATAGGTTTGAATGCTGCTTTGCTAATGTTGTTGGAAGTAATTGCGGAAAATTTTCTGTCTCGGCAAAGTTATGAAGCGAGGTTTCTCCCTTTACGCGACACGGCAAATTGCATTCTGACCATTACAGCTCCCTTACTCGGAAGGCGATTCACTCGGAGGCAAGATGATGAATGGGCTGCAGATTAGCAATGCTATGTACCCATAAATACGCCTGCCTCTCTCTGCCATTCTGACCGAACTCAATAAGCCGATTTTTCTCTGTTCTCGAATGAATTCCAATGATGTTAATGTTAAAAATGATGAGAATACACGAAAGTCATTTACTTGCAATAGCGTGTCTCAAGCAATACTATAACTCTTAATTTTTATCCGAGTTATTATTTAGAATGTGATATCAATAAAATTTAACTCCCAGCGCTTATTCTAATATTATTACGTGTATCATCAACAGAGACAGCATAAATTTCTTTCGGAGACGGTTCGATATGCCTTCATGTTAATTCTGTAAATCTGATTTGAATACTAATTTTACGAAATTATTGAATCTTAAGAATATCAAAAATGATTCCTTTTACCCGTTTCTTATTTCTTATATGCTTCTATTCATCTTAAACGTTACAATAGAATTTTTCATCTAATAAATATTTTTCTTCATTCTTCCCTATGTTGTTGATTCTTCCATCTTGTCCAATACATTTAGAAGATCTTTAGTGCTCACCTTCTCACAGTTGAAAGTTTTTTTTGTTTGTTTGTTTTAATGCTAAAAATCCTACCTTGTATGTATTTTTTCGTGCCTGTACACTCGCATGCACGCAATTATCATTGTTTTATGCTTTAATAATTCAAAAATCTATTTAAATCTTTCATAAATTTGAATAAAATGCATGAACATAGTTTTCCAGAAATGAGTACCAGACATACAGTTATCCATAGTTAATGCTGGACTTTCAGGGGAGTGTGAGATCCCTCCTCGCCATCACGGGCATGTGGGCAAAAACGTCGGAGTATTTGATTGCTCTCAATTATGCCAGAGTGTCTGGAACGATAATATCTAGACAATAAGTAAAGTATAGGTATATAAGTAAAGTTGCTCTCTTATCTTTCACTTCCCATCTGCAATATTGTTACGTTAAAATAACTATTAAAAGATATCTTCAAAGTGACAGTTACGGAAGAGTGCACAGTTATAAGAGACATAGTACAGCTGACAGTTATAGGAGTTATAATAATCCTTTATTAAAGTTACAGAAGTAACACAGATCCTTCTGTCTTCCTATGGAAAGAAATTAACTCAACCTTTCTTTTTGTTTTAGCCTTGGTCACTACATTTGGATTCAAAATATAATTGTTCATCTACAAGATAGAAGAAGGGAAAAAAGTGATAACAAATTATTATAATAAATAATTTCTATTTAAAATTTTAAATTCAGAAATATTAGGGAATGTATTTTAATCTGAGGATTTTCAAATTTAGTTAACTTTTCTAACTTTTAACATTCATGAATGTTTTTTTACTTAAGGACTTTTTAACAAGAACTTAAGGACTAAGGAGAAAAAAGGACAATTTTTCTTTACGTTTAGAACAATTAAGTAATAATATTGGAAGAATAGTGAGAAAAGCAGCAACATAAAAAGAGTAATTTGATTGCAGTATTCATAGATATTAGTTTTTTTTCCTTTGTTTTTCATTCACCAGCCCATTATTTTAATTATTTAACCTTTCTATTCATAATTATTATTGCTGGATTTTCATCTTTTTAAAAAGGTTTGGGATGAATTTTGCAACATGCATCTAATCCTTCAGAAAAACCCTTTTCGTTTTCAAAAGTATCGAAGGTCTATGAAACAAATTTTGCACCATTTATTCGCAGTCGCTTGTTAAAATAACGGATAGAGGGAAACACCGTCAACTTCTAAAGAAAATTCAAAAGTACGCAAAATAACAAAACATTTTCAGTTCCCTGGCTGTAGTGTTGAACTATTTTGCTCCCGAAACCTTCGAGGGCATCCATTGGAATCTCGCAATCCATAGCTGCATTCAGATTCCGTTAAGATTGCGACTCTTTGAAGCTCTTAAGCAAGAAATCTATCTTTGACGTGAGATTATATCTTGAAATGTTGCGAAAGTTTTGGGAATAATATAGTTCCTTTTGAATTGGCTTTGATGCAAAAATGAAAGTGCGAAGTGATATTTTTCCAAGTTCTTCGAAAATATTTCAAGGTTATTTCCAGTTTTATTTTAAATAATTTTGTTCGAGAAAATGTTTTACATTTGAGAACTAGTTCTTATTTCTTAAGATGAAACTAACATTGTGGTAGAAAATGTTATACATATATATATATATATATATATATATATATATATATATATATAACAAAGAAGAGGACATCACCAATAGAACATCGCCGTGAAATTCTAAATATTTCATACAAAATCTCGTTTCACACCAACAGAAATCCGAACACTGTCAAACAGCTGGTGAAAACTGACAATTTTTGGCATCATGTCTTTCAGAATTTTAAGATTACGAGTTTCCATCAATACTATACTTAAATGATTATGTTCAATTTTTAGATTCTTTTTTGATTCCGAGATTTCTATGCATTTCTTTAAATAGCGGTAAACAGTGCCAATTCCATGAATGCCTTTATTTTCCAGCATTCTTCCAATTAGACGAGAAAATAAAATTCCCAACCAAAGTTCTTCAATTTAGAGTAGTTAACAGTCAAGAGATTAATTGTAATCACATCAGCAGTTTTAATAATACACAATTACACAATTATATAAATGTTTCGCGAAATTTCGGAAATGGTACAGAATAAGGAAAACTGATATTTTTCATAAGTAATTAGTACTCTTTCTGAATTTGGACAAATTGAAATATTCCATCAATTGGTATATATTCAATTTTAACAGAAAGAATACATTCTTCTTTACTTCATTGCAAATTTCCGTAATGTAGGGAGTTTTAAGTTTCGTTTAACTTATAATTAAGAAATATGAATGTGAATGTCAGGAAATGTCAATATTGGATCTATAATTTGAGCCTGGTCAATTAATTTAGCACCAAGAGGGCAAAAAAATGTCATTTAACTAAAGATTTTGAATTATCGTTTAATCATATAAAAAGAAAAAAAAGAATAAATCCTTCATTTTTGAGTAGATTTGTGTGAATGTCCCCCCCCTGTAAAAAGGTGCTGTGCAAGCGAGTGTGATGAGTGTGTAGTCTAGTCTTACTATTGGCGTTATTTGGCGTACTTCAAAAACAAGAGGTGCTCTTTCGGCTTAAAATCCCTGACGACCGTCAGCGCGCTTGTCCAATAGTAAGTGCAATTATTAACAACAACGACATACATTTTATTCACTCACTGAAATTCAAACAAAAACATTTTTTTAATCTTCTGGTGGGTGACACTCGATTTTCATACAGTTTTTCAAATATTCATTCATTCATTAAATTAATTAATTTTCAATACTTTAAATACAGTTTTAGTGGCTTATAATGAAAACTGAAATCAGCAGGCAGTAGCTCAATCGGTAAAATGCGGTATTCATATAAGAATAAACGGTAGAATTTCAGTATTTTTCACGCGAGGATGGAGTATGCAAGCTCAATTCTTGCAATAATCAAATATTTTTTTATATATTTTTATATTAATTGAAATGATTTGATATAAAATAAATAAAATACGATTTTTGTTTGTTGACCTAGGTAGGAATTGGCTTTAAATTTTTTATAGCACTTGTTTAGGTGTAATTCACATAATGGGTATGCTAAAAAATTTCTTAGTTTCTTTTTAATGTACTGCATTTGAAATTTATCAAAAATCTAATTTGTTAATACAGAGACATTAAATTTCATTTTATAATTCTAGCTGCTTCCTTTTTTTAAAAAGTATCCTGTTCAATTACGCAATCAAACATGATTGCAATGCCTACTTTGGAAAGAGTCGGAGACTCGTCAAAAACTCGTGGTTAAATTTTTCGAAGATTAAAACCGTTATTTTGTGTGAGCGAAAAAAATTGAAAATATGAATTTTAGACACTCTGACAATTTAATCGTTGAAATACAAAAATTGCAATCGACTTTTCTTCTTATGCATTTTAATATTGGACAAATGTCCTCGAAGTTGGCTGTCAACTGAAGATAATCTTCTGAAAATGAGTCATGCTTTAAGGATATAATTCAAATAACACTTAGCACAATGTATGTTGTGTATTAGGCGATGATGAAATGTGCTACAATTTGCAATATTTTGCCTGAGCGAAGGATTTGTTCTTGATGGGATGAAGTTTTCTTAGATTTGTTTACGAGAAAGGACTGAAAAATTTTATTTGCTGAAGAGCTGGTAAAAGTCAAAATATATGTGGGGAATCACCCTTATTGGAGAAGTTTTTGAATTAAGTTTCGTTGTTAGATTTAAAAATTAAATATTTGAAACTGTGTCTATTTCAAAATTGCAGGGATTTGATAGTTGAAAAGATAGCCTTTCGGAAAAATGAATAATTTTAGATGAAATTTGTAATAATTAATGAGATTTAACCAGGGAATGTGTGCAAAATACGTAGCAGAATTCAAAGCTAAATGCTGGGAATTTCTTTTTCATTTTTGGATCTGAGTCTTATTTGAGCATTGATATTGTTACCTCATTAACAAGTTTCTCAATGATTTGAAAAAAAAAATGAGTAATTAGTCTTTAATTCCTTTTTAAGGGAAGTGTATTAAAAAGCTATGCTAATATTACTGACAGGCATAGATATTAATCAAATATTAATATGAGGTTGTAACTATTAATTTTGCATTTTATTTATTTCTGATTATTTAATTTTGTTCGATTCCAATTATTCAGTGGCAGTTTTGGTTGCACGCTCTCCGCCAGAAAGGTATAAATACCGGATGCAAACAGGCACCGTAAATTATTTTTATTCCCCCAAATGTTTGCAGTGCTTCGAGAAATTAAGAATTTTTTTTATATTAAGTCCCAGAAATTGTTTTAGCGTAAATAAAATGGTAATTCGTTGTGATTCTTTTGTCTAAAATCACACTCAAATACTTGAATTCTTTATACAAATTTCGATTTCACGATTACACGAGGAAGTTTTAAAATTTTCTGTTGACTTAGTAAGCACGATTGCTTCAGCTTTACTAGCAGTTAGTAACCAATCTTCAAAGTTTGAAATGTTTATTGAAATTAATTTGAATATAGTTGAATTTACAATTGAATTAAATGTGTGAAGGGTCTTAGTTATGTTAAATGGGTGAAGAGTCATAGTGCGTAGTCACTTCTACTCAGTTTAATTCATTTAGTAGCTATAACTCATCTATCTGTTGCTTACATTTATAAATAGTGATAAATATATGAAGGGGATATCATAAATATATGAAGGGGTAATAGTTAAATTATCTGTCACAATTATTTTGAATACGAAAAGAAGCACTATAATCATTATCTAATCTTTCTGACATTTCAACGTAGAATAATAAGAGAAAATCTGCTAACTTTCTAGTACACGGTTCATCTCGTGTAAAAGAAAGATTAAAATTTGTAATATGGTCCTCATATTATTAAGTTTCTGCTTTTAATCACTCTTTGTATTTCTCTTGACTTTTGCAATAGAAAATGTTTTTTCCTCATATAGTACTCCTCGAGTTAATTCAATACATTTTTTAACAAAGTAAATTATTATTTCATATTTTTATCATAAAAACTATTTGCGAATTATTTTTTTCTGTGAATTGCAACTATTTTCTTTCTAGTTTAAAAAAGCAATTTTTAATAAATTTATTTTTGAAATTTTTTTATTCATTTATGTTTCATAAAATATCACACAATTTTTTTCAAAATATGCTAAGTGGCAAAAATTAAATTTACATCAAGCTTGTTTCTATATAATTAGAACTGATTTGAAAAATTAGAAAATTATTTGTAATTGCGTAAACTATCATGTTTTAGACGAAACAAACTATAAAATGAAAAAGTTCGCAGTAAAATAAATGTTTAAATTTTGTAAAAAAATAGTATTTCTACTTTCTCTAAAAAATTAACTGTATAATGCATTTCTGAAAAACACTATTCATGTATTTTAATATGTATTAAATAAATGAAATAGAAATGATTTGCCTAATTAATGAACAGAAATTATCTTTAATCTAACATTTGCCTCTCATTTACGAACTTCAGTATTAAAATCTGGTTTCCCTACTGTAGAAACCAATTTCAAAAATAAATTTTTATTCGTTGAAACAACTTCACTTCATGCCATGATTCACGAATTGTAATATTTTTAAAGAAAAAAAAAATAGCACTCAATATAGCTCTACATTTGTTGAAATTCCTCTACAGTTTATTTAAAATTTTCATCATTCTTTATAAGTTCAATATTATCTTATAATATCTTTAGTTATAGCGAGTAACAGAATTTTTTGGAAAATTTATGACACTTTTTTTCGTTTATTCTTAATTTACTATTTACAGAGCTGATAATTATTGAAATCCTTATCATAGGAATTGTGAATGCAGGAAAAATTAAGGAATTGTAAATTGAAAAACAGAAAAGGATTCGGAAATGATTTACAATTCTGAAAATTTTAAACTCTGTTCTTTGGATTTTAATCACGTTTGACATAAAATGAAGATTGTTTCCGTTTACCATTTTGATCTCGTACTATTCCAACTCTCTAAAAATCGTAATTTTCTTCGAATGACGCGCGTTGCTCAGATTCTTATTTCCGAAGTCATTACTCATGTTTCCTCTTCTCAGATGAATTTCAATTAGCAAAGAATTGTATTTCGAGAAGTTCTTCCCGATACATCGTAATTACTTTCCTTATTCCAAGACATGGAAGTACAAATCTTTTATTTCCAAAAAGAATCTCAATTGTTTAATTAATATTTTAATTCTCATCGCAGTAGTTATGTTAAGAAACTGTGAATTTATTATCCACCAATAAATAGATTATTAATGAGCATTTGCTATCTTTACAGTAGAGTACGAACATGACTTTCGAAAGTTAGTTACGTATTAATTATTTGCTATTTAAAATAAGAATGTTATAAATCATATAATTGCATTAATATTTAAACTTTCTTATTTGCAAAGACATTTTCAAAAGCGATTAATAATTTGAAAAACAAAGACTAATTCAAAATTTACTTAGATTAATATTCATAAAGAACTCTTGCTTTACCCCTCACCAATGTAATTACAGAAGAATTCTTTTAAAACATTCAACGTGGTTTCTGCTCCTAAACAATCAAAAGGTAATTTAAATTTTTCTAAAAAAGAAATTTTTTAAAAAATTCGTAAATACTATTTGGCAAACCCATGTCATAAAATTTTTCAGTGTGACAAAATTTGACCCAAAAACAAACTAAATTTTTAAAAATGAAATCCACGATCGCAAATTTCAAGTTGTCACGTGAATACATTATTATTCAGTTATTATTTGTCTTAATTAATTTAAGTTATAAACCAGTTAAAACTGGTTTGATACAAACACGAGACTTCTCTATCAGTCTCCATCCCTATATATATTTTATATAGGTAGATAGATAGATAGATAGATATAGACATAAATAAACAGATAAATATAGGCATACATATATAGATAAATATAGGCATACATATATAGATAAATATAGGCATACATAGATAGATAGATATAGACCTAGATGTATAAATATAGGCATAGATAGATAGATATAGATATAAATAGACTTATGGATAGATATAGATATAAATAGACTAATAAATAGATATAGATATAAATAGACTTATAGATAGATATAGAAATAGATAGATAATGATATAGATAATATTTTTAAACTTTCATTTTCAATTTTTCTAGTTAGCAAACAACGTTTTGAAGCTTGACCGATTTTGAGATAGAAAAAAAACCTCATCCTTTTTATAAATATCGACTCATGCTAAATCCGACAGTCTCGTGATAGCTTCAAACCGGTTTAAACTGGTTAATGACTTAAATTAAGAAATTTCGCGAGAATTCAGAGAATAAATGATTTACAAATCTAGTTATGTTTTTAGTAGCAATAAATCCTCAAATGCGACGACATTTCGCATTATTTTCTAATAACCTAAAAGTGAAAAAATAGTCCTGCAAAAGCAACAAATCACCAATTTGTTGCTTACATATTTCGAGGCTTCAAAAACCTCAAACCAAATCAATAGCATGTTCTCACACGATAAAAAAATTACCGTAAATACTTAAATATTTTATGATGTTTTATGTACATCAATGAAATACTAAATTATGAAAAAATCCAAAGCAGATAATGGATAAAAGGTTTATACAAATATTTGTCAGGAGTTATCTTAAAATATTAAGGTATACATTTCTGAGTCTTCCTAAAAATCCGAAAACACCCTTAAAGTGAAAGACGCTTTAGACCAGAGCAGCATTCATTTTTAATAGAAATGGCACATCTCCATAAACCGAAACTGACGATGTTCACTCGGTTTTCGTCTTCTCATTCAGGATCCCGGTCACAAGTTCCCGAAATCAATTCTGCGCTGTCACGTAACTACGTCCACTCCAGCTGAAAAAGAAATGAGAAAACAAATTGCAAAATATTTCTATCAAAGCTATTTCTGCGATATT
Organism: Argiope argentata; assembly: GCA_026289955.1. NCBI lineage: Eukaryota > Metazoa > Arthropoda > Arachnida > Araneae > Araneidae > Argiope > Argiope argentata. The sequence goes on along the minus strand of JAOUZG010007800.1, from coordinate 2,041,201 downwards.
TTGAAGACATGAACTCGAAATCTTACGGCCATCTTTATGAGATGAGGGTGAAGTGATCATTTCTCTTTTTCAAACATGGAACGTGTTTATGGTCTTAAAGTTATGACATTAAATCCGAATCGTTCAGCTTTCCGAAATCTATTTCATAAGTTTATTATTATTCTATTATGTATTTCCTTCCTTTTTAGAAAGCAGAGACGAAATCCATTTTATGAATGGAAGTGAATTGTTAATAAATAAATCTGAATACTTTGCATTCAATTATTTTTGTTATTAGTAGTTATTAAGATAAAATATTTTTTTTCTTTTTGAATAGTTTTTTTTTCATTATTCTTTCCAGCTTTAGAAACTTAGAATTACAAAAGAAATCTTGACAGGCGGATAAATGCAATTCAAAGCGGCATTTTGGAAATTTAATTTTGACATCTCTTAATAAAATATTAACCGAGATTTTGTCGAGTTCCTGAATAAATTCTAAAAATAATACTGGACAAATTAAAATTTATAAATTTAAAATTTTCTTTTAAATGATTTCAAATTTTTGCACATCCTTTGACAATGAATCTTTTTTTTATTGATAATTTTTAACAACACATTTTTGCAACCAAATTTCAGGCGTTTTAATTTTTTAGTTATATTCAATGACTCGATTGTCTTCATTTATTGATAACACAGAAAAACTATTCTGTTCATTCTATGCACAGTTAGCTTTCGAAAACAGAAAGTGAAGTTTCAGTATCGAGAGGGACAAAGTGCAATGAGATGAGTAATTACTCAAAGTGTTAAGATTTTAAAGTTACATGAATGATAATGACATTCATGTAACTTTAATTTCATTCCTTAGTTTAAAAATTGCATTCCTAGTAAATTTTAGTATTTTATTTTATTTCCGGTTTATCTATAAAGAAAATTTTCCGCTTATACTTGTAAACAATTAAATTACTGCAATCAATATTATTTTGACTTCTATAAAATTATAAGAGCTATTAAATATTTATGAACAATTTTTATTTCATAAAAATGTAAAATTTTTTTTCAATTTTTTTGTGATGCATTTTATTTTTTGCAATGTTTTTACTATATAACCGAATTGGACGATTATTATTGTAAGAAGAAAAAAAAACATTTTTTCAAACATTCAGGTGTTTTCTGAAGAAAGACAGAAACTGAAACTTTGGAATTAGCCCTAATCTGTATGATCTTCTTTGCCATTACTTATTATTGAACCTTCTAATTAAAATAGAATATCATGACATAATAATGATGACAAACTTGAAATTTTCTGCGGCAATTTACTCAATTTATTTCACTCATTTAAGGCTCAATTTCTAAAAGCAAAGGAAAAAAACGCAATATGCTAAGTCCTGTTAATTTCTCATGGGCTAGTGTAACACGTTAAAAATCAAGACAATTAGTTTTTCCCTTTAACAGTTTCTAGAGCTGCTTAAACTTCCAAAATCAATATATGAAACTTTCTTTCTACTCCTCCCCTGGGGGGCAATATTGTATAAAGCTACCTGAATTTTATATAATTTATTCTAGAAAAATGAGCATTATCCTGTTAAAGCTTCTGGTCACATTCCTATATGTTCCAACAGTAAAAAAAACCATTGCGTTCAATTTAAGTCAATTCCCCAACTCATGTTTTTGACCCTAAAGTAAGGATTTTAAATTGTTTTTGAGAAATGGTGGCTTTCCATGTCTTTTTTTGCATTTCATACAACGCAAAAAATAAAGTTGTTTCTTTTATAAACTCTGAAAGAATTTGTGAAATTTCTCAACAGCTTTTTTGTGCTTTTTATTCTGAAGTGTTTCTGATAACCCCAGCGTTCTTTTCTCGTCATCAAGACATGAGTTGAGTAAGGACAGAAGTGTCTGCGCTCCTTCATCGCTGTACAGAATAAAAAGCAGAATAAAAGCGCTGTACAGAAAAAAGAATTTGTAAATCTAAAATTAATATTTTGACAAAAACATTATTTTGATGTTGTCAATTAATTAAGATTATTGAAATCAGAATTCATGATTTAATTGAAATATATTCAAATGAGAAAAAAAAGACTAAATGTAGCAGAAGAATATTTCAAGTCAAATATCTAAGAGCGAAAAAAATAAATACCTACAAAATGAACAAAATTTAATCATTAAATATATCAAAATGATGATTATTTTTATTGGTGCACGAATATCCATAAACTGTAGCGTCATTACATTCTTTGTGATATTTTGACTGAATAGCACAAAGTTGTTGCTCATTGTTGTGAGAAATCTCCAGGAACCGGCTCCTTTATTTGAAAAAAAGCAACAGAGGCTTACTTGATGGGTCCCTTTTACGCGCGTTATGACGGCTATTCCATCGATTATTGGCATCTAATGCCGGAACAATGAGGGAGAGGTGCCTGGAATCCTTATTAGATACCCCGCAGGATACTTATTATTACGTTTCGGAGTATTTACTGCATTTCGGATGGTAAACATTCCGCACACAAATCAAGATCCCAATTCAAAATTGAGGGGAAATAACTCATTAAAGAGATATATTTACAACAATTTCTGAATAAAATTTTGTTTGTTAAATGGATTTAATATAGCTCTTTAATACATACCGTTTTATTCAGTAACCTATAATCTTTCTTAACCTATAGTAAGTATAGGTCACTAAAGATATTACTTACAAAGGATAAACATTTAATACTATCTTGTATTTGCAAAATTAAATTCAAGTCACCAAATTTTAAAGAATATATAATAATTATTCAGGGGATCGATATATCATGGTGCTTTCATTCAATAACCAAATGAACACTTATGATAATTTAAAAAGACATTAGAATCAATAAAAATAACTTATATCAGTATTACATAAGCTAAATTGATGAAATAAAGTACTCCCCATTATACATAATTATATATCAATTAAACAAAAAAAAATTCCATGGACAAGTATCTAAAATTATTTTCGTTAATCAGAATAAAGATAATAACGAGCACTTTGAGTTTTTATGTCAAATTTATGTCTCACCTTGAAAATGGGTTTCTCACAAAATTCATAAATTACAGATATCAGAAGAAAAAGTTGAGATATGAAAGAAAGTATCGATAAAATATTTGATAACAAAAGATAAAATATACATAAAAGTGAGCTTGGCAACTACAAAACCTTTCTAAGATTTTATTTTTACCGCTTATCTCCGATAACTTTTTTTCTTTGCTTAATTCAGATAAAGCTGATTTCAAAATGGGCTCTTTGTATTCATAGTGGATACGTCATTGAAAGAGAAGCCGTAAATAGTGGAAGTCAATACTCATTGCATTCTCCACTATTGTTTACGAATTTTGTTTCCATCTGTTTTGTTTTATTTTCCTGCGAGCAAAATTTTAAGGCTGCCGAAAAGAAAAAAAAATGATTTCGCCCTTATTTTCCTTTTCCAAAATCATCCGACATCGGAAAAGAAAATAATACAACAGTAATAACCATTTCTACAAAAAAGGTTTTAATTAAATAGCAACTTAAAGAATTCCAGAGAACAACACTAAATTAGAAAATTGTATTTCATTTATAAAATGTGTTAGAAGGAACTATTCGATTTAGTTAAAATACTCTCCAATTTACAATTCTTTCCGAACAAGAAAGTAATTCGTATGTAAAGTAGCTTGTTCACAATAGCCAAATGCTGCTACAAAAGCAACGGTTTTAAGAGATCCTTGGTTCCTTTTAAAGGAATTCATTCTGCAGATAGGCCCCATTTTAACAAAACAAGAAATAAAACTGCACCATTAGAAGCGAAAAAAGAAAAAAACACAACAAATGAATCATTCGGATTCAAAAGTTAAGCAAATAGAGATACGTTAGATACCTCTGTTGATCTTTCTACACAATCAGGTTTAGAAAGTCTCAAAGGGTCAGAACTATAATTTGAGAAAATGAATGCCTTCAGTTTAAAGATTCCAAGTTAAACCTTTTAATTGCATCAAAAAAATGGATGAAGACGTAACCTAATAAACAAAATTAATTGTAAGAATGCAGCTAAATGATTATGTGAGTATGAGTAGTATCTATATTATAGGAGTATATACCAAAGGATGAATCCATTAAAAACTAATTTCAATTTTTTTAAATTATTGGAAAAAATTGAACAAAAGGCTTCATGATAAAGAAGAGAATTTTACAGATAGTTTAATGAATGCTGCATGACTGCTAGATTTTTTATCCCCCCCCTCTCATTTTGACCTAAAAAATTACAATTACAGAAATAACAGCCAATTTGCTCGAGTTCTTACGTCTGTATTCTATAAATACATGAGCTCCAACGTATTTTATAGAGGATTCGATGTCGTGTTAAGACAATTATAGAAATAGAGTGCATACAGTTTACTTTAACATACAGCTGAACGAATTATTTCATTGGAATAGTGAATTCGCCCTTAAAGGTATTTTGCTGTTGCGATTATGGATTCACGATTCATTGCTTGTGTTTTATTGGTATTAACAAATGCTGCGTTGTGTGTTTCTGCGTTTTGACACCGATGTTTAGCGTTTATACGCAAAATGAAACTTTTTACTTGTTATTGAATCTGCTACAGTTTTTAATGTTCAACTATTTAGCCGTTTTCCCATATACGTTTTAAATATCTTTTTTTATTCTGATTTTATACTTTTTACATTTATTTTTCTTTATTATAATTCATTTTCAATTTTTATCTTTTATTTTTTTATCTCGTTATAATATTACTTGTATTTTTCTTATCTTTTAGTACATATATATATACTTCCATCCCTACGAATTCAAATTATTGAAGAGGATTGCTAAATTTCTTTTGACTCTTTTTTACAAAATAATTTTCTTAAAATGGAAAGTAAAAAAAGAGCGAATAAATGGCTATTCTTGACTAGCCAGCAATTATGAAAATTGCAACTCATGCAAAAGTCTGAAAAATAAAGAAATGAATCATTTAAAGCAATAAAATCGCGTTAATGTAAAATCATCTCTTTATATTCGGTTCAGTGGAGAACGGATTTTGATATTGAAGAAATCTCTAATTAACTTTCCTTTCGAGTGGTTATGGAAAATCTTTAATTCCCCACAAATGATGACAAAAAAAATTTCCTTCAGAGTAGCTATGCATTTTTGAATTTTTGAACATACTTTTTTATCTGGTTGCTGACTTTGAAAGATAAAAGTGAAAAAAAAAATCATTCTATGTAAAAAACCGAACCCTGGATTAAATGTAGGATAAAAATTCGAATTTATTAAAAGATGCCTTTTTTCGCTACATTTGACGTAATTATTGAATCATTACTCGAAAATGATTTTTGTTCATCTAAAACTCTACAGAAAATTACGCATTTCGAGACAAAATAAAAAAGATTTTACCATATATCTGTCCATTTATTGTGATATTTATTTCTGATTTCTATTTATTACTGAAACCTTTCTTCTTCAAGCTATAAAACTAATCTTCATTCATAACACATTTAATTTTTATCATTTCTCTTCAGCGCTTTTTCAAGACAATTGCCTATAACTTATTAGTAAATATATCCCTTTAAAATTAAAAAAAGAGAGAATTAAGGTTTTATAAATAACAACTTCCAATAAAGATTTTTATTTTGATAGTTTTAGATCGAAGCAGCGCAGAATTTTTCCATTACTTTTAGATAGTGCTAAAATTGTTTTTAAAATGTAGAGTCACTAAAAGCAATTTAAGGTAATTTATAATAAGCAGTAAAGATAATTAAAGTGCCGCAAAATTTAATCGCTTTTGAAGGTTTCATTTTATTCATCCTATGTTTTTCATAAAATAAAATGTTTATCATGCACCACAGTAAATAAATTGGCAGTCATTGCGAGAAAAACTTTAATATTGCTACAAAAATTGTGAATAATAGGTATAAAACAACAAGAAACAAATTTAATGAAAAAATTTGAACAATGTATTATGTTCAAAGATACTTTTGTGTTAAACTTGCTTTATCTTGCATATCTATATATAGCCGGTATATATAGCCCGCGGTATAGCCTCCAAGAAGAAAAATTAACTTTAAACTTACGTCTAGTCCCCACCCGACATGGCGTGGGCATGTTACCCAGCCTGAAATTAGCATAAAAATACATTTAGAATCAATCAAAAGAAATAGCTAAGTAGGCGATATTTTATAACACACATTCAGAAATATTTAGACTTTTAGAAAAGTAAAAATATGATATTTCCGTAGACAAAATTATCCGATTATTTTGCTACACAGGAGATTCATACGGTTTCCGCCATTTAGATCTAGTGCGACTTAAAGAAAAACGGTTATTTCTCTCTTTGAAAATATCTCCTTATTTAAGTGTAGACATTATTTCTCTGATATTTAACAACCGAAAGTTTCAATCTTCTTCATTTTCCTTATTGCGCAACAAATAAAGTTTTTTTTTTTTTTTTTTTTTTTTTTTTTTGGCATTCAATGCGTTCCTGCCAAGTTTGGATTTCCTTCTTTTCGGCATAATAAAATTTGAATCGCATTTAAAATCAAACATAAGCAAAGTAATGTATCGTAGATACTTACAACAGCTTTTGCTATTTACACATGCGCAGTTTGATGTTTTCACACATGCGAGGATAAGTTCTAATTTAAAATCGCAATTATAAAACTCCTTTTTTAAATTTTGATATGATTTTAACGTATTAAAACCTTCCGGAATAAATGTTATACAAAATGATAAAAATATTTCCAATAACATTTTACTATTTCTCGAGTTTTTGTGGTTCAAGCATACAGACACTTTCAGGAGACTTTATTTTATAGAATGTATATAGATAATTTCTAATTAAATATCTATTATTCCATATTAATTTTGTTTATAATTCTGAAAAGAGGCTGAAAAAACCTTGTGCCTTCCAAAGAAGGTCTTAATTCTTGTGTCTGCCAAAATCACCTCCGTAAGAAGCATACAAAAGGTTTAAAAGAATAAATAAAATTAAAAATGTACAGATCTATAAAAAGAGTGAGCATTTGGTTAAAATAGGATACATCGTTTTGTTAAAATTTTAATTTCTTTTAACAAATGTATGCATTTTTCTAGAATTAAATGTATAATTTGAATGATTTTATTTCGTTTAAGATTTAAATGGAGAAAATTAGCTAAGACAAATATAAGAAGTTACTAAATTTTAATTTTATTTAAGCTGAAATATCTTAGATAATTCTCACTTCATTATCAATTCCAGTTAAAGCCAAAAAAATGTTTAAAAGGCAATAAAACTCTGAAATAGCTTACATAGTATAGATGGAATAAAGGGATCAATTTTAACAAAACTATAATATTAATCACTGAAGCAATTTAGTTACAATTTGTATTTTAACCTTTTGAATAACAGATGGAGTATCTTAAATTTAATACAGCCTTTAAAAGAATAAATCCTTTTATTTTTAGTATTTAACTGAATAAAATTATTACTAATAACTAGTATTTATAATTAAAATTAGGAAATCACTATATAGATGCAATACGTTGGCAGATCTTCAAATATCTACAAAATGCTGCAAAAACATTATTAAAAAATAAATTTCTTTGAAACTAAATAGCCGTTAATTATTTTTAAGTATTACCAACTTCAACCAAGAGCTTTCAATTAAAGAAAGATTTCAAATATGTCCGATCCATGCTTTTGAAAATGCTCATATCATATTGTTATTTTTCGAGTGTAACTCATTTATATTTGGAAATATTGTTTTCCAGATTTTCATTAGAAAACGATCCTTTTAATTTTCTGAGCAAAAATATTTTGATTTGCAAAAAAAAATTTGGATTAAATTATTGATTTTTGAACGATTATAATTCCTTTTCAAATTAGAATATATATAGATAATCTAAATAGCCTTACAGCTACCGTCACTTAGTCATAATAATCTCTTATAAATCGTTATAATTGTCTTAAAATAATCATAATTTGTCAGATATTCTTTTAGATAAACAATCAAGACGACTTTTCATAGAAAAAAATTATCTGATGGTGCAAGCGAGTGGGCATAAAATTAATGCTATGAGTTGAATGCAAAAAGTTGTCACTTGATTATTTGAAATGTTAATAGAGTTGACTATATATTGTTAAAATTATGCTCTACTTATGCCTATGATTATACAGACCAGGGATCATATAGTAAGTAACTCTCAGCCTTTCTAATAATCGACGGTAAAGAGAAGAAATTAACTAAGCATTCCAACAAATAATCTATCCTATAATAAACTTTAATATTAACTGAGAAAAGAAAAAAATTCATTTAAAAAAAACAAAATTCTTATTTGATTTGAATTTTTTTAATTTGAATTTTTTTGTTTAACTTACTGCGGTATTATAATGGCCATTGAAGCTTGAGTAACTTGAAGGATAGATCTTCAATTTCTTTCAGGGATTTTATCATTTCTGTGAATATTTCATAAATTCTATGAAATACGGGCCTATATTTTTAAATTATGGAATTTTAAAGTAACATCTTTGTCTCCATGCGAAAATATCTTCAATCTACCAAATCTTCATTATTTTTGCATTTATTTCATTCATTTCATTTTTATGAAATATGATAAATTTCTACAAATAAGTGAACAATATTTTCACAAATATTTTATAATTTCTGAGATATCTTCAAAAGTTTATAAGATTCGTTTAACGTTGCGTCATTTTTCAAAACCCTATAACTGCCAAAATTATAATTTAGAATTCCATAAAATTTTATTGAGAGGTTTATGACGGCAGATTGACTCAGCCAAAAAATTGATTGATGTAAAGGAAAAATTTCAAAATGGCAATTAATTAACTATTTTAGTTTACTAATTTAATCAATTTTTCTATCTGAGGAAACTAAAAAGTAATTGATATCGACACTGAAATTGCGAAAAAGCGATTATCAATTTAAAAAGTCGCAGATAATTTTTTTTATGATTATAGCAATTATAATTATTTGCTACTGTTTCTAATGGCACCTGCCATGAACAATCTTGGTGACACTGTGAGCGATTTTAAGCTGAGTGTGCGTATTTTGAGTAGCATCAACTAGAGCCAAGACGTCTTAGCTACTCCCGCACACACTCGCTTCACAGCCCCTGTTTACATAGTGGGAGGGGGCATATTCACATACCTCACAGATAGATCAGGTGAAAAACAACCATTTGAACCAGAACTCGAACGCAGGACGCACATATCACGGGGAAGACGCCGATAGAACGTCGGTATATTTATTTGTAAAGTATGTGATGAATCGAGTACATTTCAAATAACAATATCTACACACATTGACTTATTCAAGACTCATGTTAAGTCAGTTAAATGTTGCTTAGTTCAAGTTTAATTACATTGCAGACATTTGAAGTACAGAAATAAATTTAGCAGATTATTATTCCCTTGATAGTAACTACTCACAGTACAGCAGTTTGTCAAAAAATTTTTAAGGTTGTAATTAATATTGATCAAAATCATAATGTTCCCATTTGAACTCTTTTACTGAACAAAAAGTTCATCTCAAATCCTATTACTGAACAAAAACCATTTTTATATCTTTTTAAAATACAAAAATGCAGCTTATCAGTGATATCCAAATAATCCCCGTGCACTTTCTTACATTTTAGGTTTCTTCAGAACAGTTTCAATATATTTTAAATTAGTAATTTTATCTATTTTATTTTTTGAGTTTATATTCACTCACCTTGTGATGGTATTAAATGCATTTTTGAGCGTACGCTATTTTTGAATCAATCATTAAGAAAAATAAATTTTTGAATATAATATAAAGGCATGCCAATGGAGCAAAAACTATTATGCTGCAATGATTCCAATTAAAAATTCGTATGCCCTTTAATTTTTCTATTTGTGATATAATTTAATTTGATTCAAAAACGTTTCAGAGTATAAGAGATATTTTTAAATGAAGACATAAGATATATATTCTTGTTACAAATTTCCAAAAGTTTACAAAACGCATCTTTCAAATCAAACAAATTTCGAGCGTTTGACTCGCTCGCAACGCGTCATCCCTTTGCTTTCTCCTCACTGAGAAGATTAAAAAAGTGGAAATGAAGCATTCTTGCAGAATTAAACTTTTGCCCTTTTCTGAGAGCATCCTGTTTCTTTTCAATTTAGCCGAGTGATGCTGATTATTTCTGTTATTTTCGCGTTCGAAGGAAGTCGCGTTTCTCAAACATTTCGTTGCAGAGCTCAGCGGATTATTTTTTTTTTTCGGAGGGAAAAGTCTATTGAGACTTTAGTCGAAGTTTCAACGCAAAAGAGCGAGCTAAGACTTTTGTGGCGGGAAATACTCTGAAGGGAAAGACACGGTGTTCGATAATGCCATGCATCAGCATTTCTTTGCATTTTCGAATTTTTGAGGATTCGAAAAAAGGAAGATGAGATAACTCAGAAAATCGTTTGCATTTCGTTCGTGGAGAAATTCTTTGGTTTTTTTAAACAATGTTTGTTCGGATCGAACCAAAAAAATTATGGCTAGTTATTAATAATGGCTAATCAAACTTTTCCCTCAAAGTTAAAAGAAATGGGACCTTTTAAATCTTTAACTGAATAATTATGTTAATTTCGTGTAATTATCTGCTCTTATTGTCAGCATAACCGAATATATTGAATTTCTTTGTGAAAATATAAAAATTATTTCAATGAAATGTATACATCAATGTTTATTTCATTTTGATAAATTGTACAATTCTATGCAAGATATTTAGAAAAAAATCTTTTAAATTCAAACAGACTTAAATTCATATTCTTTTGTTGAAAGTTTTTATTTTAAAACATTAAATATTTTTATTTCAACGTTCTTTTATAAGTGCAAGGCACAGTTTTAAAACCCGTTATTGTAATTTCTGGAGTAAAAAGCATTATACCTACAGAGATAAAAGTAATTTATTTACTAAACGATTCCCATTACGAGATGAATTCCAAAATAATACACAGAAAAAATTAAATATTCTTTGCTTTTATAAGTTGTCATAGGCTTTAAATATTAATGCAATGCTGAAAAAAATTTCTATTAGGCAAAAAAAAACTACTCATAATTGCAACTTTTTTATGCACATTGGGGAACTATAAGACACTATAATTGCCACAGAAAAAAAAGCCCTAACCGACACATTTCACAAGGGAAGATTTTCTTCTTTGAAGTAGATCAGCTTTTTAAACAAAGGGGAGAGTAAAGAACCGAGCTAACTGGGAACAGCGCGGCATTGTCAGCAGGTTCTTCATCGAGGCAGTGCAACCCAACTCGTTTTTCTACATACCAAAATCATTAGTATTCACTAGATGTTCAATAACAATTGTGGTGAAGTCGATAAACTTATCTCAAACGATGTATTACAAAATTATTTTCTCTGTATCTGTTTTCTGCTCTGTATTATCAATATGCATGTGTTCTTTGTTAGGATTTAACAATTTAATCGAATTAAATTTGACATTTTTCTTGCTTAATAGTAAGTGATACCAGATTCTCTGACCACCACGAAAGCAAACGGATTTAAATTAAAACTGAATGACCGAACCAGCGCAGCAGCAACACCGGCGATAAAAGTGGCTCATTCCTAAGGGCCCTCACTGGCCACGGTACAACCCTTCCAGTAGAAAGTACGTGCCCTTATCGATGGGAGGAACTTACCTCACCTATTCGTGTATCTTCCTAGTTGGTGAAATCCAAACACCATGCGATAGCATATCATCCTCTTACAAGGTGTCCTCTGGGGCGATCTTACTTAATAGTAACAAAACTTGCGTTGAAACATTTGAAATCTGGGGGACGTTCTCTTTCAGTATTAAAATTAAGGAATCTAGAGGCTATTTCAACTACAATACAACCTAACTCCCTTCACAATATATGATCATATTCTGAATGAATTACTATGTTTTCATGGTTTACTTTCAGGATATGAGCAAAATGAGACTACTTTCAGGATATCACTTTTATAATTAAATTTTGTATTTGCTGTATTTAGTTGAATTCAAAATAGCAAGAATAAAAAAAAAGAAAATGAAATCTAAGATCGCAAATTTCAAGTGATCGTTTGAGAATAATATTACTTTTAAGTCATTATTTGTTTTAGATAATTTAAGTCATTTACCATTTTGAACGATATATATATATATATATATATATATATATATATATATATATATATATATATATAGTGTGTTACGAAGGTATCACCTTCAGGAACAACAAAAGTTTCTATTTTACTCTTGAGTTGAGTTATAGCGTGGTTATAAGAAGACTATAAATTTTTTAATGATCTTAACATCGCAACTTACCCCTTTATATAAATCATTTTTATGTCAAATCGATCACTCTGAAATCTAATCCTGAATTCAGCTGCTTATATAACATACATTATTAAAAGCGAAAATGTTTAAATTTTATGTGTTTCTTCAATTTATACGAATCAACTGAATTTCTAAAACCTAAAAAACACTAAACAATATCTCCACAAATTTCTGTTCAAAAATAAATATTTTATGTTTCATAATTGTTATAAGTTTTTAAATTAATGTCTAGATTATTATTTTCAAGAATATTTTTTAAAAAACAATTTTTGTGTAAGCTTTTAATAAAAATAAGTTTTATCATTTTATAATTAGCCTTTCAAGACATTTCACAATAAAATTATAAAAGTACTTTAAATGAACTGGTTTATTTTTAAAATATCTCGATTTGTTATTCTTCCATGTGCTTTTATCTATCAATTTAACTAAACTAGTAATTTTATGTCTAACAATAATATCTTCAAAAAGGGAAATGATATATTTGAGTGGACTGTAATTTGAAAAGTAAGTATAAATTAACTACATATAACATTAACTTTATTAGCATGGTCTACCGGGGAAATTTTATAATTTGACAGTCAAGGCTAACATTGGTTTTATTTCTTATTTTATATAATTTTGACTATATTTGAACTTATTTACAGTTTAATTTTTTCAACGTGTAATATTTTCGAATAATATTTGCTTATTAAATATTTACTTCTACATATGAGAGAAAAATTTACCTTTTGAATACTATTTAAAGTAAGAAGTAATATACTTATATTCAAATAGAAAAATAGAAAACAAGAATATTGAACCATGAAAGAAATATACATTTTTAGATTACATAAAAAATAGATTAGTAAAAAATTTTATATTAGTAAAACTTTCTAGATTAGTAAAAAAAGTCAACCTCTGGTGTGTTTTGAATATGCTTGTTATAGGACGATAGCAGCTTCTCGCAGGAAATACGAAAACAAAGCTGATTTCTGCCCTCTAACGAAACAACTTTTCGATTGGCACAATAGCGCAACAATATTCTCTTGAGCAAAGTTCATAAAACTTAGAAGCATGAATAGCACGATGAAAATCAAGAAAAATTGTGTTTGCATCTAACAGCTTTAGATCCATACAAACTTTCTAAAACTGCGTACAAGCTTTCTTTATGCATCTCAACGAACGGGTCATAATTGAATCAAGCTACCTAGCTCCCTCGGTTAGTTTATAGGAAAAGAAACATCATTGGCTTAAAACTAATGGGAATAGTGATACACGTAGTGGCAGTAACAAAATCATTACGATCGTTTCGTGTGAATTCCAAAACCAAACACATTTCACCCTAAAGTATGAATTGAAACTTTTGTGATAAATAGTGGCTTTCCTCGTCTTGCTTGCATTATATATATTGAAAAAAAAAGAAAATCTGTTTCTTATATAAACTCTGTAGCAATTTGTAACATTTCTCAACCGCAGGTTTGCATTTTTTAATCTGAAGTGTTTTCAGGTAATCATTACAATATTTTTTTATTCATCAAGAAATTAGATTAGGAAGGACTGATCAGCTTATTATCCTTCAGGACGAGGTAAAACATTCTTTTTCTCTTGTCTTTTTAAAGACTTTTTTGTGGGTGTGGGTGTCACGGCCGTAAGTTATTTTTAAGTGATATTGAAGATATACTGTCTATTAATTAAGATTGATGAAAAAAGATTTTTCTGCCTGATCAAACGTTTTCTTTCTCTGAATTATACGGATAAATAATGATTTAACAGCTTTTTGAACATTCCCGTTCGGAGTTAGCTAGTTTGTGTTTTTTGACGGAAATATCTTGACTTCAGACCGCTCTATCTCTACGGTGAGGAAGTAGAGCAGTATCAGTTGCCGCCTTCATAATATACCTTGGGAAATACTGAACCCTTCTAATTTTACGCATAATGGGCTCGTTAATCAAAATATTTATAACCAAAAAATAAATAAATGTATCAGATAAAATGAACACAGATTTCAATTTTTCGAAAATAATACATATAATATTCTCTCAAGACCTTCAAAATAATGATTAAAGGAATTCTTCTAGTACAATTCCTTCAAAATATCGAAAAATATTAGCAAAGTTATGTGTTAAAAATTTATTCTGATGACGTAGAATTTCAAGATAAGTTGCTCACCTAGCTTTCAAGTGAAGACAGGCTTTAATATTTTACTTCTGACTGTGTATCTCGTGAAATAGACAATTTTTTTTATTTTCTTATAAACATTAACCTTAGGATTAATTAACAGTGATATAAATTTATGCGAATAGCTTCTTATTGTAAATTAAATAAAATCTGAGAAACGTTTTCTCCAATAAGTAATATTTTCAACCAAACAACAATAATTAACTTCGTTTTTCTTCCACCCTATTCAAATCAATCCATCGTATTTTCCTTGCATCGGAGAATTGTCCATTCTATTATATAAATACAAATTCGCCAACCGTTTATGTTCAAGAGCTGGATTGATTCCGCATGCTTCAAGAGCTTCGTTTTGCTCTTGGGAATCGTGAGACGCGCAAAAGCTCTGCCAACGGGAATCATCCCTTCATGCCCGGATGGGACAGAGCTTGTCGGAGATCAAGGCTATGCAAATGCATTCACAATAATTACGATCAGCGTGTGTCAAACACAGACTTTCAATTCAGATAAGATGTTTGAGATTTCCTCATTTCATTTGCTTGATTGAGAAATTTCTGTAAATATTCAATCTGTGATGTCAATACGAAAACAGATTTTAATCTCCGACTGAAAATTTTCTCAGGTTATCATAAGTATGATAGATTAAAAGGGTGCATTGCCTCTAGGAATGTGTGAATATAACTATTTTGGTAAAAATGTTCCTGCATTTTTAAAAGGTTGCTTGGGCTGGTGATAACGTATCGGTTCCTAATTCCTAGGGTTTCATTTTCGGGATCCGATTCCACCGAACAATCGGCATGTAATGAGGGTCAGCCGCACGTTAAACCCGTCAGGCTCAAACGTCCTGCCACTGATGTTATGTTGTGTGTTGTAGAGAGGGGAGTGCCAGTTCAGATGTCATCCTCGTCATCGTACCAAGATTCAAAATTATGAGGTCCGTCTCAAAGTAGTTCATTAGAATTGCTTTACAGCGGGACTTTAATATAGCTAAACTAAACATCCTACAATTTTGAATGGAAATGTACTCAAAGTTCTCTAAGCTAGTTCTTAGTGATTTGTAATGGATATTTGTATTAAAATAAAGAATACGTCTCAAGAAAAAATATATAGGAAGTTTTAAGATTGAAATAAATTCACATTTTAAAAAACTCTTTTTTAATATCCACAAAAAATGTAATCTTATTTTTAAAACTGAATTATCCAATTATACAACTTAGATGAAAAAAAATATTTTTCACCGCTGAGTAATTTCTTTCAGTTTTGTGTTTAAATAGGAATATATAGTGCTCTTCATGTTGCAAAATTTGCTTCAATTTCGTTTTTTGCAAATTATGATCGAAGTTTTTAGACTTACCTTAATTCTCTTTTAATTGAAAAATATAACTTTGAAAAAAAGTAGTTGAAGGCTCAATATAGCAGAAAAATATTTGAGTTCCTATGATTTATAAATTTTTTTTAAAAAAAATCGAATTAAATTTTTTACGACTTTTTATTATTTTTATTTGATTCTACGGCAAACATTTAGCTTCCTTTTTATTATCCAGATTATTTTCCTTAAGTTTTTATTAATTAAGAAAAAAACATTGAAATAATCTAAAAATAAGTTTCTTTCTTTGAAAATACAAAATTAATAAGCACATTTTTTTTTCAAAAATAATCAGTGTTACCAACATTTCTGTGAGAATTTCAATATTTCTAACACAAATGTTTTAATCTGTTAGTAAAATATGATAGAGGTTGGAAGAATAATTACTCTGTGAGAATCATTTTATATCCATTTTATCAATGAAACTCATATATAACTAAAACGATGTAAATATAAAATATAACTCTCTTTATAAAAAAAATTAAGCAAATTCCCTAAAAATATGATTATTTTAAGATAAAGTGAATATATTATTATTCACAGTTAAATGTAAAAATAATTAATCCTTTAAAAATATCTGTAATAAAGCTGCTATCGATATATCATATTCTCACTTATTACTTAGATATAATATATTGAGCAAGCACAAATTTGTAAATAGAATAAATTGAAAAAAAAAGCATTACAAAATATCTTATTTTATTGCAAATGCATAATGGTTTTTTTTTCGAGAAGAAAGATATTAAACAGGATATAGATGTAAACGCGACTTATTAAATAAAATTTGAATTTTAAGCATTCAGCATTTACTCCATACAGTGAAGGTAAGCTATAAAATGTGCAATACTCACTCAAGTCAGCAGCGGATTACATGACATGAAATTATTTCCAGTAAGCTGATTATACTAATTAGCATAAGATTAACATAAAGTCATGTATTTAAACGATTTTTGTACATAATTCTTAGTCTGGAAAAAAAGTTCTACATATACAGGATTTATCTACCAAGAATGGATAAACTTTGCACAGCCAGATTCATTGTTTGGAATAAATAAAATTTCAGAGAGCACTATACATCTACAACCCATTATTTTCGAAAAAAATGTGAGATAAAATGTATGATGTCATATCCTGTTTAAGTTTTAAAAAAAACACTGGGCTTCGGGGACTTGTTTCATGACCACCACGATCTCCAGGTCTGACCCCTTCAGATTTCTTCCTATGGAGTCATGCGAAGGAATTGGTTTATCGAGACCTAAGTACTTCGGAAATGGACTTAATTCATTCTTCTCTACAGTGCGTTTACTTTTGTGGACTCTACGGTGCTAGAATGTGTACAGACAAACATTGCACGACGCGCGCATACATGTCTCCATATGCGTGGGGGAGATTTCGAACATCTTCCTATTGCACATTGTGCAAGTACTGATGATAAGGTTTCGAATAAAGGTTTTCTTCATACACCGGATATGACATCATGCATTTTCTCTCGCGTTTTTCTCGGAAACCATGGGTCGTAGAGAAGTAGTTCTCTGTGAATTATTTATGCATTCCAAACAACGAATACCGCTGTGCAAAGTTTATCTAGTCTTGCAGGGGTACCCTGCATAGTATAAATATAATTCCACTTATGAATAATAAAATATAATTTGTATCCATTTATATTTCAGCGAATAGACTAAATATAAAATTTATTTCTTTTTAATAGCAAGCTAATCAATTTTCAAAATGTATTCTTACCAAATATATGCAACCCAAAATAGAGCAAGAGGATGTCAGAATCGATGGACTTCTTTTTGGAAGCAGAAAAAAAGTATGAATACTCTTAAATAATTCTAGCATTTCAATATTCTTTGTTATATTCAGTGTATCGTTGTTGAGGATCTCCAGAAACCTGCTCCTTTCTTTGAAAAATAAGTAATAGAGGCTTGCTTGATGGGCCAATATTACGCGCTTTATGTCGGCGATTCTATCGATAATTGGCATCTAATTCCGGAACAATGCAGGAGAGGTGCCTGGAAACCTTATTAGTTACCCCGTGGGATACTTATTACGTTTCGGGGTATTTGAGGTGTTTCTCCACTTAATTTCGAAAGGCATTTATTTCACACACTCGAGCAAAGATCTCATTTCAGAATTAGGAGGTAAAAGTTCATTACAGACATTTATTTCATGGCATAGCTATCTGCAATATTCATTTTAGAATAAATTTTTCAATTCTAAAGTACTATTACTGCAATGCGTTAATAAAGTATGTGAAATTGTATATTCTTATTTACCAGTAATGCATGAAATAAATCAATGCTTCTTGGCCCATTTTTGCCTGTTTGATTATTTATTAAAAGAATTTCTGTTTTTTGTTTCATCATAAAGTAAACTATACTCATTAAAAATTTCAAAAGAGATTATTTCTGCTAAAATTTAGTCGTTTGTAAAATAAATTTTAAAATTTAAAAAGGAATTGAATTGAATTAAGTACTAAATAATTATGCGCATATATTTATAATTCTAGTGTCTTCAGGTATTTTTATAACTAATCAGGTAGCGAAGAATGTTGTTTGTACGGACAAAAGATTTTGAGAAATCAATATATGCAATTTGCATAGCGAAATGCATGGTTTAAAGGACTGTACACAAGCAGAGGAAACATGAAATATCATTAAGGATCTAAATTCTTAAAAATAGATGTTCAATTTTTTACTCAATCAAATGGTATGTGTAATCTGTTTTTCCTCTATCAAACACGTCTCTTTTTTTTAGTTTAACCTATTTAACATTTGGCCTTTTCTTTCACTTGCTTAAAAGCATTTGGACCAGATGCAACGTCTCCCATTTTCTCATATGTAGTTAAATGAATACGGACTTCTAGATGTGGAATCTTTTCACAAGGAGGGTCATTGAGTTCGGTCATTTGTTTCTATCTAGATGTGGAAACACAGATTTGTAATCCATAGGAACATAAAAAGGAGAGGAACATAAAAAGATCCCTCATTGAAGAGACCCCTCAAATCATTAGGAATCAATCAATCACCAACAATTATTGTCATTGTCAAACTCAGGTATACTTAAGATGGCAGTGCTCACAGTTGGTATTTTCTCAAGAGGCGGTCTGCAACCAAGATGGTTCGTTAGCCCTCACTTGAGACCACTGAGGAAGCTTTGCTGAACAGCTCTTGGGTGATGGGGAACTCGTGTTCACCAATGACAAAACCGGAGGTGGGTATCTGAAGAAAATAAGATGCCGAATATTTTTTCCCAGAGAAGAGAAGTGAAAGTCTTCGAAGAAGAGAGTGGGAGATTTCGAATAAGAATTGGACTGAGACTTTGGAGAGCTAAAAAATTGTTTCAGATTTTTTGGGAAGATTCGAGAGATACGGCCTTCTGTGTTAGGGTTTACCTTATCAAGATCGGTGGATTTCTGGAGCCTCCCTGGAGTAGCTGTTTAGAACTAAACGCCTATCAGGGGTTGTTTCTTGAATTATTCTCCAATTTGATCGAGCAACTATTTCGTGATTGAACAATTATTTGATTCTTGTAAATAATATTGACCTAGTTGAGAACAGCCTGTTCATTTTAAATATATATGTCTGTAAATAAAACAGAATAGAAAAAGATGGATGCTTAGGGGCTGAATTAAAATGAGTTCAGTGCAAATCTTCGAACAAAAAATAATTTTTTCAACCAGTTGGTAGCTTGCTTAAGATGCTGAAAACTTGTTTATATCTACATTCACCTGTACATCATACAAGAATAAACGATTGTGTTTTATCCTACACATTTCTATAGATCTACTCTTTGACTAAATACCGCTATCAGTGTAAATGATTGTGTTATACTCCTGATGAGAATACTCCAATTTTTTTTCTTCGGTTAGCTTACCTTTTGGAAAAGAAACACCCTTTTCCTAAAGATGTTACTTCAGCATGATATTCTGTATCATGTCAAAACAAGGTGTAACTTTCATTAAAAAAATCGACTTAAAAAACAAAGGCCGAAATAAAATGTCTGAAAATTGTACCATAGTCGCATAAAATGAACTATTGATGCCCGAAAAATGATGCTTTAATTAAATGCTTTGCGGTGAATTTTTAGTGGCTTTAGCTAAAAGTAATATTGTTCAAATCCCCTTATTCCCTTTCACTGTCTGGTCCACTAAATTTCGTCATTTTAGAAGTATCATGATCAAAATGGCAAATTATTCCATTCGCTAATTTTTGGATTATATCACCGTAATAATTTTAGTAATGATTATTCGACCTTTCCTGTAATAATAGTAATATAAAAGTATTCCATTATCTATAAATGAGTTTCATTATTGTTTGGAGTACAGGAATGTAATACATTTTAAGTTCAATGTTTTATGTAGCAATAATAATGCAGACACATTTCCTAAATCTCGAAATATCCTTCAGTTGTCTCCGGAATGCACGATTGCAATGATTTCGGTAATAAATAAAATCTGATTACCAATCACAATATGTTCATGCAATTCGAATAATAAA
The DNA here is from genome assembly GCA_026289955.1 of Argiope argentata. Taxonomy (NCBI): domain Eukaryota; kingdom Metazoa; phylum Arthropoda; class Arachnida; order Araneae; family Araneidae; genus Argiope; species Argiope argentata. The sequence goes on along the minus strand of JAOUZG010007800.1, from coordinate 2,020,885 downwards.
TACAACTGATAAATGATCGGTTGATGCCTAATGTCTGTTAAATTCATGTGGTAATTCATTGTCAAACACATGAAATCCCAATATTAAATATTTTGCATTTGCAAAATTAAATTTTAAATACTAGATTTGAAGAAATATATGGAAATAATAATTAATCAAGGATTCTGTATGCTATGGAGTATTTGTTGAATAATTAAATGGACACTTATGTTAATTTTTTAAAAAAACATTAGAGTAAATACAAATTATTTTTGATATACTAACTAGTATGGATTAAAATAATTAAACAAAGTACTCATTTCGTAAAGCACTAAAGTAAGTTTTTTCGTTGTATATGTAACTTAAATAATCCTTATTCATTTCAAACAAGATTATAACAAGTAATTCTGGTTATTTTTTCCTCAAATGTATTACTGACTTGGGAAAAAGTTTTCGAAAATTCACAGTGAAGAAAACAGAAGAAAAGGTTTAAATAAATAATAAATGAAGGTATTAAAAGTGGTTTTGAAAAATGTCAAAATCATTGAAAACAAAAGAAAGGGTTGGATAAAAGTGGCTGTGACAGCTTGAAAATCATTTGTGTTTTAACCGCTTACACTAATAACTTTTTCTCTTTTGCTGAAATCCGATAGAGATGCTTTCACAGTTTACCCTTTGTATTCAAAGTAGAGTAAGTCGTAGGAAAAACAATCACAAATGGTTGAATTCCCCATTTTTTTGATACTCCAAAATTAAGAGAAGCTATTCATAACAAGTTTGATTTCATTTTCATCTTTTTGAAATTTGAACTGATTTTCTGATAAATATATTATTGATGAGCAAAGTAAAATTTATGTTGTCAAATAGAAATATTCTATTTTTCTTTTCAAATCATAAATTTTATTAAATTTTTTAGAAAATAAAATAAATTATATGAATATATTGAAGGGCCAATAATGAAGTACTTTGGTCTATTAGCAAATCTTTACAACTACAATATATTTAATACATTTATAGTAATAACAGACTGAAAAATATACTATACTGCTACATTTTTATATTGGAATAGGAAAAGGTTTTGGGTAAGATCGAACTCGCAACTTCAGGGGTGGTAGCCGTGTAACACAGCCACTATACAAAAGTGACTCTAGGGCCCGAAGGATGTAATCTAGTTTATTAGGCTTCCATCACTTACTCACCCACTAGTGATTCGATGGTGAGACGAACCATAGTTGAGAGTGTATAAGTTGTTGGTGCAGCTGGTGATGTTAGTTGTTGTTTCTAATACGCCTGACAACTTTTGCTGCCTTTAGAGGGCACCACAACAGATGTAGAAAGCTGTTTATTCAAGGTCGTGTATCACCATTGGGAGAATATGTACGACTGAACTCACAACGTTAGGGCTGAGTAATACTAGCGCTAGACAAAAGTGGCAGTCGTGTTCGGTGTATGTTATTTGACTTATGAAGCTTCCACCGCAAGGTAAAGGACGATTGAAACGCAGAAATTTTAGGTTTACAAAATAGCAGTAAATTTTGATTTCTTTAAAAGTAGTAGTCAGAAATAGAGATAAAGTTAAGACAGAAAGTCAATTTTATGCTTCATCATTTATCTTATCTGCGAAACTGGTTAAACTTAATAAGCAATTTAATTGATTGGAGAAATAAATTTAAGTTAGAGAGTTGCGTTTCAATTAAAAAATTTTATTGAATGTATCATGCCGTTTAATTCAAATACTTTCCAAATCACAATCCATTTGAAATAAACAGATAGTTCCCTGTTACTCCTCCTCCCCATCTAAAACAGAAAATTAACAGCAGCCATATACTGTTGCCAAATCAATGGTCTTCAGAAAACTTTTGTCCATTTTATGGAATTTCTTCTGCAGATACCAAGTGATCGCAGTGACTTGGGGATAAAGTTACAGTTTCGGAATCAGAAGGTTTTAGCTTCAAGACCTTGTTCCACATAAGACCCGTCGTGTAAGCTTTTCAGGTTCACATTAAATTCACCTAGGCGAAACGTCCTCCAGCTTGTGTTGTGTGAGGGAGAGGGAATTTCCAGCTCAGATATCGTTTTCGTCTTCTGAGCACGGCTCAAAATTGCGGGATTCATCCCAAAACATCCTTTTAAAACGGGACGTTAATATAACTAAACTAAACTATCAACATTTAACAAAAAAAATAAGCAACGTTGCAAAAATTCAAGCAGAAAATGAAAAGGCCAGACAAATAAAAGATTCGGATTCAAATGTTAAACAAATACTGCTACTTTAGGTGTCTGTATCGATCTTACCGCCCAATTGTATTTAGAAACTTTCTATAAGTCAAAACTATAACTTGATAAACTGAATGCTTTCATTTTGCAAAAGGTATTTACATTTAAATTTTACAACTGTTTCAGAATAACAAATAAAAGTAGTTACACAATTCCAACACCATAAGACTGATATAAAAATGTCGTATAATTTGTATTTCAATTATATATATATATATATATATATATATATA
>JAOUZG010007800.1:2000624-2017996 GCA_026289955.1 Argiope argentata | reverse complement strand
TGTGTGTGTGTGTGTGTGTGTGTGTGTGTGTGTGTGTGTGTGTGTGTTTATGTTTGTGTGTGTGTGTGTGTTAGTGTGTGTGTGTGTGAACATTTCATTATAAGCAGCAGGCATTTAAAGATAATCGAATGGATGTTGGACGAACGCCAAATTTATGACTTATTTTCCGATTTGGGCAACAAAGATTAAGATTGCAGAAGCTGCAGGAATATTGGCGATGCCTCTATTAATACTGAAGTCCCAACGGTGTCTTCTAAATTATTGGATGCCATGCCATTGAAGGAGCGCAGATGATTTGACCAGTTTTGACGGAATTCTATTTGTGAATTTATCCTGAACACATTTTGTTATTGCGCTTATCCATTTAAGTTTTGTTGCTTGTGTGCAGTTGCTATTTCCAAATACTACATTGTCAACCTTACTCTTGCTGTGTTCGAAGTTTCTATGCGGAATGAAGCTTATTATCTGTTATTGGACCTGTTGTTGCGATTTTTCATAAATACCCATTAGGTGGTTTTTTCTTATATGTTTGATTTTTTCTTCTTTATATATATATATATATATATACTAAAACAATTATAAAAAATGTAAATATAATAAATTGCCATTTTCATAATAAATTAGAAAGATACATAAATGTATTAAGAGAGCGCGTATGCTGCTATTCCTAAAGACATAGTGGAACTAAGAAGAATAAAAAACAGATATGTAAGTGAAAAAATGAGAAATCAGGCCCGATGACTTTCTCAAGGGTCACCATCAAGCAAGGATTTCAATAAAAATGGAATTTTTGTCTGTAAAGAGTTAGACTATTGTCTAAAAAATTAACTCTTTTATGACCCGAACAATTCCGAATTTTAAAGTAGAAGAGAGGCATCAATTTTTAGCACAAAAAAACAAAAAACAATTAGAAAAAAAACTCACAAATAAAATTCAAGATTGAAGAATTATTCTACTTATATATATATATATATATATATATATATATATATATATATATATATATATATATATATATATATATATATATATATATATTCAGATTTCCTATTTTTGGCAATTTTTTTATTCTGGTATAATCTCACCTTTTACTCATTTGAATTGTAACAAATTTATTACTATTTTCTCTTTTGTATCTATATATAAATTTTTATATCCATGTGAAATCACGTTGGTAGATTGAAGAAGGGGAAGGCTCAATCTCATTTGACTTTTTTTAGAAATTTTTTGCACAAAATTAAGAGTAAAATAAAATCGAATAAATGTTCATGCTTAGCCAGCAAATGTGAATCCCAATTCAAACACGAATCTGAAGAAAAAGACATGAAACATTTAAAGCATTAAAAGCCCATTAATGAAAGATCAACTCTTTTGAAAAACTTCAGAAGCGAACGAAATTTAATATTGAAGAGATCCCTAATTAACTTTCTTTTCGAGCAGCGGTAGAAAATCTTCATTTCTCCGAAGATGAGGATGGAAAAAAAATTACTGTCAGAGTAGCTATATATTTTGGAATTTTTGAAAATGTAGGATTTTTTGTCTGTTTGAAAACTTTACAAGATAAAAAAAAACAAAGGAAAAAGAATTTCAGTTCATGCGTAAAAGAAAACCATGGGTAAAATGTTGGACTAAAGTTCGAATTCATTATAAGATATTATTTTTCGGTACATTTGAAGTAATTATCGAATTATTACGAGAAAAATTATTTTTGTTAATCTGAAAACTTTATAGAAAATTACACTCATTGAAACAAAAGAAAAAAGTTTCTACTAAAAACATGATGTTCATTGGTTGTAATGTTTTTTAATGATTTGTATTCATTGAATTTAAACTTTTGTCTTGATATTATGGATCCCATCTTAATTCATAAAACATTTATTTTTCATCATTCATCTGCTGCTCAATTCTAGAACAGTGTCAGATAATACATAAGAAAATACATATATTACATATGCCAGAATTAGTTATGAATATAAGAACCATTATACAAAATGTTTAAAGGGATTATTTTTACAGTTCATCTTTATTTTTCCTACGGCTGACTATCGATTCCTCCATTCTTTTAGGGCAAAGCTTTTGTCCGCTCCTTTTATTTGTCCTAGTTTTCAAAAAAATATTTTTTGTCTTAATTTGCATAAATCCTGTATTAGTTAGTTTAATTTGCATAAATAATATGTATGGATCATTAAAAACTGTGAACATTTCATTAAAGTGAAATACATCAATTTATTAGAGATAAAATTTATTTTAGCAAATATATGCCTTTTCTTGATTTAATTGAATAATTGGAATAAAATTTAAGACTGTTTCTTCTTAAGATTTTAATAGTGATAAACTAGTGAAAAAAATTGTAAGACGCTGTTAAATTATGGTTTTATTATTTTAAAAATATATATGTCATCTTTCACATGAATTGATTAATTCTAATTAAAATCAAGAAGCATTCTCCAAAAATTATAAAATTCACAAATGGGTTACATAATCGATTTTAAATAAATGACCATTTTAACAAATTCGTAATATTAATTATTGAAAACACTGAGTCATCATTAGTCTTATTTTAGTCTTTTAAATATCAAATAAAATGCTTTAAATTTAGTACTATGTAGTAAAGTAAATTTATTTAATTTTGGAGTATTTAACTGAATAAAATCATTACCTAAAATCAGTACTTAATCTTTAAAGAAAGAAGCTTCCATATAGATAGAATAAGCAGTTATATTTTTATATGTTCAAGAAATAATACAAAACAACTGTAACATAAATTATTTTTAAATTAAAAATTCATTCATTCTTTTTTGAGTATTATCAATTTTAACCAAAAGCTTTAAATTAAAGAAATATTTCAAATTCACCCGATCTACACTTCATAACAAAGGGATATTCTTTGAGTAGAACTCATTTATAGTTTGAATCATTGTTTTCTAGATTTTCATCCTAAAGTGAACCTTTTAATTATTTGCATATTTGTAGAAAATACTTAGATTAGGGGAATGATTGATGAGGATTTATAATTCATTGAATTTTTCATGCAATTTCTTAAGATGGTGAGAGATATTCTGATATTCTAGTCATCACCATAGTCGTCCTCATTTCAAAAAGATAGATAATCTTAATCACCTTATAATAATTATTCTCAAATTATTATAATCGCCTTATAATGATCATAATAGATCATTTGACCTTTTAGATGGGCATTCAAGGTGACTTCTTATAGAAGAAATTTGTTTTATATGGCAAGCGCTTGGTCATAAAATTAATGCTACGGGGTGAATCCAAAAATTATCCTGTGATTATTTGAGATATTTATTAGAGCTTGTTATATGTAGTTAAAGTTTTGTCTCCCACCATTATAATGGAGCCGCTGTGACCTGGTGGTAAGATCTCGGCATTTGAACCTAAAACCCGAGAGAGGTTCCAGACCCGATTCCATCGACGAACGTTATATAAGGGGGTCTGTTGCAAGCTAAATCCGTCCGGGCCGAATGTACTCCGACTGGTTTGGCGTGTAGAAAAGGGAAGGGGTGCTAGCTCAGGTGACGTCTTCGTCATCTGACAGTCGTTCAAAATTTCGAGATTCGACTCAAAAGGCCCTAATGTTACGTTACATTGGGACTTTTATAAAGCTTATCTAAATTAAGTTTAACCCTCCATAACAAATACTATCTTTATAATAAATGTTTCTACAAAATTAAATATGCATAAATTATGCAGATAATTAGAAATTTTAGAGTTTATAAAGTACACACGACATACATTTAGAAACACAACTATCAAATTTAACTGATTATCACTCCTTGGGTGGTCCCTAATCACTGAGATAGGGTTTGACAAAACCCGTTTAAAATTTTTAATTAAATATTTATGAAATTGTTAATGTTTCACTTATTTAATTATTCTCGGATGTAATCAATGAACAAAAAGTATTTTTACATCTCTTTAAAAGACAAAAATACAGCTTCTATGTGAAAACAAAATTATTTCCCAACATTTTATATTCATTTTGCATTAGTAATTTAATGTATTTTATTTATTGAATTTATATGCATTCTCATTCTGATAATATTAAATACATTAAGGACCTTTTTGTGTATACATTATCTTTAATACAATTATTAAGAGGAGTAACAAGTTTAGAAACAACATAAATACCGACAAATCAAGAAAGAATATTATGTTAAGATGTTTCTAATTAAATATTCGTAGACTTTTGTTTTACCTTTTTTGTAATTTATTTTATTTAACATGAAAATTGTTTCCAGTGTATACTATAATTTCATATAAATAACATAGATGAACTCTTTAAAAAATTCCAAATGCTTGCTAAACAAAACCTTCAACTCACAAACAAATTTGAATTATTCAGAACTCGACAGCCATTTCCTTTCTCCTCAATAAGAAGATTAAAAGAGTGGAAATGAGGTATTTCTGTGGATTCAAACTTTTGCCCTTTTCTGAGAGCATCCAGTTTCTTTTTGAGTCGGAGTTGATTTAGCCGAGTGGTGCTGAATGTTTCTCTTGTTTCCACGTACGAAGGTAGACGCGTTTCTCAACCATTTCGTTGCGGAACTCAGCGGATTATTTTTTCGCTGATGAAAAGGCCTACTGAGACTTTTATCCAAGTTTCAAAGAGAAAGAGCAAACCTCTTGTACTTTAGAAATGTACCTCTTGTACTTTAGAAGTACTTTAGAAAAAAAAAAGACGTGGTGTTAGACAATGCCATGCATCAGCATTTCTTTGCATCTTCGATTATTTGGGGGGTATTCGAGGCAAAGAAGAAGACTAAAGCTTTGAAAATAGTTTGTATTTACTTCCTGAAGAAATTCTTTACATTGTTTTTAATTTGTAAGGGAAATGAACAAATAAAATATCATCAATTATGGCTAATTCTGACTTTATCTTCAAGAGTGAAATAATTATTAAAATTTTGATAATTATATAGCTCACGAACAGATATTTTAGTTCTTATTGTAAGCAGAAGAAAAGAAAAGAAAAATTGGATATACTTTTAGAAAATATATTTTTTTAGTAAAAAACGTATATACCAATAATTATATTGTTTTGAAACAATATACATTTTTATGCAGAACTTGAGGAAAAAAATCTTCTAAATTCAAACAAACATAAGTTCTTATCCTTTCTTTGAATATTTTTTATTTAGAAACATTAAATACTTTTATTTCCTAATATTTTGTTTCAACATACTTTTATATTGGCATATTGTTATAATTATAAAAAAATATAGCATAACTTCCGAAAATAAAAACGTCAGGTATAAGAACATATTATTTACTAAACGATTCGCATTACGTGATGACTTCCGAAGAAATACAGGGATAAAAGGAAATCCTTCTCTGCATGAAGCAATGTCTAAGACATCATATACGTGAGGGAATGTGGGGAGAGGCAAAGATCAGCATTAATATGCAAAATATTTGTATTAGGATTACAAGGACAGAACATTATTAAAATAACACAAAAGACACATGGGCATGAGTGGTACGTCATACCGTCTCACTGCCAAGCTCTCGTCAGCCACTTAGAGCAGAAACGCATCACGTGATCAATGATGCAATATGGCCATCTACCTTAAATACAAGTGCTGCTAGGAAAATAATTTCTGTTTGGCGATAAATGACAGCCATCATAATTACTTAGCTTCTTCATGCACATTTGAAAACTGTATAACACTACATTAGAATTAATCACATAATATAATTAAAATTGCATAGTTCAAACAGAATGGCTCCCCATTTGGCAAGGTAATTATTCCGTATTTGAAATAGATCAGTTCTTTAAAAAAATTGCCACCTTGTAGCAGCAAGGCAATTCCAGAAATGTCATAGATGTGAAAACCATTTTCTATGTGCTAAAAGAAGTTGTATTCAGTAAATGCTAGATAAGAATTGTGGGACAGATGGTAAACACATCTCAAATTATACTTTCCGAGTGTTTTTGGTGTAACAGTGAACATGAGAATGGCAAACAGTGAACAAATTAAATTCTTTTATCCGCCGTAAACCAATAGTATAATAGAATTTAGTTTGGCCTGAATCTTGTTTGAGAAAATTCACGTAAATCTTATTACAAAAGGCGTGTTGCTACATTTAAATTGATTTACATTCGAAAGGATTTTCTCTGTCGGTGTTGAAATTCAGCTTATCTAGAAGCTACTAATTCCCCTCATAATTACCTTATGCTAAATCAGAAATACTTCATACTATACCAGAATTACCTCGTTTTCGTAACCTATTTTCGTGCATGCTCAAAATGAGATTATTTCCGGGGTTTCTCAAAAGTAATTGAATTTGTATTTGAAGCACATGGTTAAATTCAAAATATTTATTTTTAAAACTCTTTTTATTACAAATATTTTTTAATTCAGTTTTCCTTCATTTCAAAATAATAAGTTGTAAAAAAATTAATCGATTCCTACTTAGGTTGACAAAAAACATATTATTTTAGTTAGTTTTTATTAAATAATTACGATTGTTATTGTGTTCCACTTAACAACGGAAGGAGGGGTGCATTAATTCTTAAGGGTATATACCCTTGAGTATCTGAGGTCAGATCTCTCTTCTAGTTCATTCACGTCAGAAACCTTTTTTACGGGATGAACTTCATTCATGCCTTTCTTCTTTCATTCGCAGATCGTAATTTAGATATGAAATAGAGAACAATCACCTTGAGAGTAATACCCCCTGAGGTATTATTCCCAATATTCATGACTTTGAAGCAGAACATGCAGGACAGTTGTAATTTCCACCACACATATACACGGAGAGTCTTCATCTGGTGGGTTCGAACTTGCAGGCTAAGGGATGTTAACCCAACGCCCCGCCAACCATGCTATCTATGTCTTACAAGTACAATAAATAATTGATAAAATAAATAACACTAACGTTGATTTTTCAACACCAATAGAGAATTCAACCGTAATTGAGGCAACACAAGATGCGTGAATTTTCTACTCCAGTTGGGGTGACGCAATACAGATTAGATTCTGTATTAATGCATGTCCCTTATTCTGTATTATTTTAATTCGAAAGTACTTTAAAAGGAATGAGAAAAGTTGATTAATTAGCAATGTTTAATTTTAAAGGCATCAAACCTTACGAAAATAATCAGAATCTTTTGAAACGTTCAATCCAATCGAGAATTTGTGTGATGGGATCGAACGGAGTATCAGGCAGATGGATACAGTGACATCCAATATGAATGAAGTGGAAACCACAGTTCATTGCACCACCAGCTACCATCATCTCACGAAATCTATGCCAAGAAACCACGATCAGTATTATAAGCTAAAGGTATCCCATCACTGTATGGAGAGTGTGGTCATAATAAAAACCACTGTTTAATAATAACCACACTTTAATAATTTGGCCACTGTTTGATGAAAATTTCATTTTTAGAGATAATGGCTTCCAAAAGATCAAAATTTATTTATAATTCGAAATTTCTGAGAAAGTTAAGGCGATGTGAAAAAATTATTTACATCTCATTGATACAAAATCTCGTTGATTTGTGACAAGTATTTAGACATTGGAATACATTATACGCAGAGTGAACTGAAGAACTCTAAAAAGAACATTTAGATTCACGTATGTAGTAGCTGTCAATTATCTCCGCTCGTATTAATTTTCCTTTCTATACTATTTTATTCTAGTTTTGACTTCTGTATTTAAATGTAATTAATCTATTAAATTTGCAAGTTATTAGAGAGTTAATTACTTCAATCAATAATGTTTTTAAAAATAATTTTAAAGTAAAAAATAATTTTTAAACACAAAAGATTGATTTTCAAATCATATTTCGTTTGAGTTGCTAATTTTGCTCCCCTAAATTGTCCGTTTCCGATAACTATTCTACACATATTTCCGCTGGTCAGAGTTTCTTCTCCGCACATTCACGAATTGCCTGCGAATCATTCTGTAAGGTGTTGCGTATTCACGCACTTTACGGTGACACTGTGTACTGAAGCCATCCCATGGTATGTGTTATCCTGTCATGTCATATAAATAAATTCGCATTTCTATGAAATTTAATCACAGCTCATGACATCACTTTTATGAATATTTCTGTGAATCTCAATTCATGAGAAACTCCCATTTCTCCTGTGCGGATTAAAACAGCGCCTCCATGAAATATCACCTTTCTATTTAATGCTTTGATAAATATTAACGTATAAAAACGGTCGCTTTTCTAAACTGTGAGTACGTATTAAAATAAACATTCCACTATTTAGTTCTTTAATTTCCTCTTATCTGAAGTAAATAGAAGCACTTGTAACGATCAAAAATATTGAAGGGGGGATTTTGACGAATCTCCGCGTTTCGGAACTCTCTGAGTTCAAATAACAAAAAAATGTTTGCATTCTGCCTATCTTCCTGTGGCAAAAATAAATTAAAAGGGCTTTGAGATAGGCAGAAGAAGTAAGTGAGCCCGACCAACTGAAATAAGGTTAAAATAATAACACAAAACGGGGATACTAGAGTAATAACACTCGGTACTCGTGTTTAACTTGCATCATTTCGACAAATGCCGAATTTTGAGTCAAATCCAATAAAAAATTGACTGTTGGTATGCACCACCAAAAGCAGTTAAAGGGAATAAAAACATACTGATCCAAATATATCGATTCCGGATTTGATGGCAACAAATAAAGTTTTATGTCAGAATTTGGTTTCAAGGATTATGGTTCGATTCAATTTTCTGATACTATTAGCCGAATGCGGGGGATTAATCGCCAGAATTCCTGCCCAGGTTTATATGACAGATTCAGTAAAATATTAAGTTCATGACAAAAATTAATATTTCCTTATTATTATTCGCCAATGTTATGCAAGACGTTCTCTGTCTTGCCCAATATTCCCGAATTTCAACAAAGGTGTAGCTCTTTTATTAAAGAATAAGCGACAAAGTTTGGGAAAATGACTCCCACTAGCTACTCCTAGGCCTCAGACATTTCATTTTCATGGTTAAATTTTACATGGCTAATGCTTATTTCAGATTTTCTTAATGATATCAATACTCAAGATCTGATGAATACCGTCGCAACTGCTTATTAAAACTCATGAATTATTCGTGTCTTATATGAGTGGAATTCTTTGGTCTAAATTTGATTCCAATCACACTTAGCATTTGTAATTGAATACGGAACCGCCGCGCGTTTCACGTGAGACTGCATTCCCTCTAGACATCTCGAAGAAGATTCGATTACCGACTATTTGAAGAGCTACGTTTTCCTCTGGGAATCGAATCTTATGAACTTCATAACGAGACTGAATGAATTGAAGCCTCCTTTCCACTCCAAAGCACACGCAGCTTCTTGAAGATGGGAAACTGTACATGAAGGAAGACGAAGGTTAAATAAATACATTCACGTTGGATTCGATCATCAATCCTTAGACACGGATAATTTTCTCTCGCAAAATTCAAAACTTCATTAGCCTCGAGAGTTTTATGTAAATTATATTTTACGAAAGAGATAGTTGAGAATATTTATCTATATTTTCATAAATAACGATTTGAACTATTGCGTTGTTGTATTATTATAGATAATGAATATAAATTAGTATCTAATTTTCAGAAATAGAAATTTGGACATAAAACTTTTCTATGAAGTTCAGATGAATATTTATTAAAGTTTAGAATCTCTTGTACATTAACAATATTATGTATATTCAAATTCAATGAATAAGGTTTTTAAAGCAAAATAATACGATGAAAGAATTAGTTTTGTTTAGTTACATTAACGTCTTGTTGTAAATCAATACTAGGGCTATTTTGGGACGGATCTAGTAATTCTGAACCGTATTTAGATGACGAGGACAACACCAGGTCTGTCATCCCTTATCCTCCCCGATGGGAGGACGTTTGGTCTAGACGAATCTAACTTGCAACAGACCCCATTACACGATAGTTCTTCTGTGGAATCGGATCTTGGACCTGAAACGGCCCATGAGACGAGACCTCACACCAGACGACGAGAGCTTGAAAGGGAGACGGTAAGACGTACCACTCATGCCCATGCATCTTTTTATGCGTTTTATGTTAGTTTAATAATGTTCTGTCCTTCTAACCCTAATAAATACATTTTACATATTAACGCTGGTCCTTGCCTCTCCCCACTATTCCACACGTATATGTTGTCTTAGACATTGCTTCATGAAAAGAAGAATTTTCTTTTATTCCTGTATTTCTTCGGAAGTCATCGGAGAATCGTCTAATAAATCATATATTCTTATGCCTGGCGTTTTTAATTTCGGAAGTTATACTATATTTTTTATAAGTATAACAATATGCCAATACAAAAGTATGTTGAAACAAAATATTAGAAAATAAAAGTATTAAATGTTTTTTAAAAAAATATTCAAAGAAAGGATAAGAATTAATGTCTGTTTGAATTTAAAAGTGTTTTTTCCTCAAGTTATGCATAAAAATGTATATTGTTTGAAAACAATGTAATTATTGGTGTATACGTTTTTTACTAAAAAAAATATTTTTTTTCTACAAGTATATCCAATTTTTCTTTTCTTTTCTTATGCTTACAATAAGAATTAAAATATTTGCTCGAGAGCCAGATAATTATCAAAGTTTTAATAATTATTTCCCTCTTGAAGATAAAGTCAGAATTAGCCATAATGAAGGATCTTTTCTTTGTTCATTTCCCTTACAAATTTAAAAAAAAATCTAAAGAATTTCTTCAAGAAGTAAATACAAACCATTTTCTAAGCTTTAGTCTTCTTCTTTTCCTCGAATACCCCCCCCCCCCTCACAAATAATCGAAGATGGAAAGAGATGCTGATGCATGACATTATCTAACACCACGTCTTTTTCTTCTAGGTATTTCCCGCCACAAGAGGTTTGCTCTTTCGCGTTGAAACTTCGACAAAAGTCTCAGTAGACCTTTTCATCAGCGAAAAAAACAATCTGCTGAGTTGCGCAACGAAATGGACGAGAAACGCGTCTACCTACGTACGTGGAAACAAGAGAGACATGCAGTAACACTCGGCTAAATCGACTCCGACTCAGAAAGGAACTGAATGCTCTCAGAAAAAAAAGCAAAAGTTAGAATCTACAGGAATACTTCATTTCCACTTTTTTTATCTTCTCAGTGAGGAGAAAGGAAATGGCCGACGCTTTACCAGTAATTCAAATTTGTTTGTGAGTTGAAGATTGCGTTTAGTAAACTTTTGGAAATTTTTTTAAAGAATTTTGCTATGCTCTTAATATAAAATTATCGTATATACCTGAAACAATTCTTAAGTTAAATAAACTAAATTATAAAAAGAAAAATCAAAAGAATACTAATTTAGTTAAAGAATACTAAAACAATACTATTTGTAAACATTGTAACATACCATTTCTTGTTTGATTTGTCTGTATTTATGTGGTTTCTAAACGTTCTAGTGTTTTTAATATTTGTATCAAATATAATATATGCCCAAAAAACAATTTATTAATAAAAGTACATATATATATTATTTATTTATAATAGTTTTTTTATGTATTTATAATATGTATATATTTTGTATATGTATATATATAAAAAAATATATTTAATATTATCACAATGAATATGCATATAAAGGCAATAAATAATATATTATAAATTACTAATGCAAGATTAATAAAAATAAAATGTTGGGAAATAATATTGTTTTCACTGAGAAGCTGCACGTTTGTACTTTAAGGAGATGTAAAAATACTTTTTGTTCAGCAATACGGTCTGAGAATAAACAATTAGGTGAAACATTAACAATATGATAAATATTTAGTTAAAAACTTCTCTGGTTCTGACAAACCCTATCTCCGTGATTAGGGACCACCCAAGGGGTAAAAATATGTTACATTTCATAACTGTTTTTTTTGTATGGTTGTGTATTTCATAAATTCAAAAACTTATAATCATCAGTATAATTTATACATATTTTAATTTTTTAAAGAATTTTTTTAATAAGGCAATATTTATTATGAAGAGAGAGAGGATTTTATCTCTGCATTAAAAACTCTAGTAAATGTCTCTAATAATCAAGAGATAATTTTTGAATTTATCTCGAGGTGTTAGTTTTATGACCGGGCGCTTACAATATAAAACAGTTTTTCCATAAATAGCCACATTGAATGCTCATATAGGAGGTCAAATGCTATACAAAGATCATTATAAGGCTATAATTTTAATAATAATTTAAAATTAATTATTATGTATTGACCACGATTATTATAAAGCAATTAAGATAATCCGTCTAACCTTAAATGGGGAAGATTAAGGCAATTAGATAAGAACAATCTGACTATAGAGTCAGAATCTTTCATATCTCACATTCTTTTGGAACTGCATGAAAGATTTAATGAATTATAATCTCTCATTAATTAAAAAAGAGAATTGAAGCTGTAAAAGAAGACTCAAAGAATATCCCTTTGTTGAGAAATATTTTTAAAATTAGATTGGTTGAATTTGAAATATCTCTTTAATTTAAATCTTTTGGTTAAAACTGATAAAACTAAAAAAAGAATTAATGATAATTTAATTAAAAATATATTTTTTAATTCTTTGAAGTATTTCATAGACATTTAAAAATGCGATTGCACATTCTATCTGTATGGAAGCTCCTTTCTTTTACTTATAGATTATAATTTTCGGTTATAATTGTATTCAGTTAAATACTCCAAAATTAAATAATTTACTCATTAATAAGTTATGCTAAATTTAATACATTTTATATAATATTAAGAAGACTAATAATGATTCAGTGTTTCAATGATTACTATTACGAACTGGTAAAAATGTAAGTAAAAATGTAGTAATTTTATATCTTTTGAAGCTGACTTCTTGTTTTAACTGGTATTAATTATTTGACATGAAAGAGAAAAGAATGTTAAAAAGTTAAATAAAGCTATAATTTAACAGCGTCTTTAGCTTTCCTTCACTAATTTATCACTATTAAAATCTTAAGACAAAATAATATTAAATTTAATTATACCTTTAAACCTAGAAAATTATACATTTGAATAAAGAAAATTCATATATTTGCTAAAATAAATTCAAGTCTTTAATAAATTGATATGCTTCAATTTAATAAAGTTTTTACAGTTTTTACAGATCTATTCATATTTATATCTGAATAGAAATTCCTTGGGACTTTAACAAACTAAGACAAAAGAGATTTTCTTGAAAAGTAAGACAAATAAACTAGACTCAAAATATTTTGCACTTTAAAATCAATGGCCATCCAAAGAAAAAACAAAACCTGACATCATCACGTGTACAATATGCGTTTACTATACGTAGCCCATAGTATACATGTATGCGTATACTATGAGCTAAATTTAATATAGAAGCTATGTAAAACAGAAACTTCAACTCATTTTAATTTAAGAGCAAAAAAAGATTATGTCATCCTTACCTGGCAAATCTTAATAATCCCAGAACGTGTAATTTCTGAAAAGTGTGGTCCTTACTTGGCAAAAACCAACAGACCCTTTAAACTTGCTTACATTAGAATGAAATAATACGCATGGTTATATGGTAGTTTTTACTTAAAGAAAATAGAAAATAAATAACACAAAAACTATGTGAATATGCGAAAAATAAATCTTACTAATGATATCAATAAACTTGGATAGCATTGTGCTTGAAAGTATCATCAGATTATTCCCCATATTTTCAGTAAAGCTCAAGCCCAAATGCACATCGGGTGGATTGTCCTTCCATCGATATCTCTTTGGCAGATGGCGGTTGAGCCATTACACCCTTAATCGATCTTGAATGTTTTTCTCGGTCATTTTTGCTACATACGTGGTATTTTTTTCCTTCAGAAAGATACTTCGTGGTGCTCTTTTTTTATTTCAGCTTTACGGCAAGGCACTTATTTTTGTGTCGATTTTCTTATAAGCCATTGAGTTTCTTAGTGAGTACTTAAATTTTTTTGAAGCCGAAGCGATAAATAATATCATTTTATTCTAGTTTTTGGAGCTGCTATGGTATTTTGACATGGTATTAGAACTTGAGTTAGTTATTATTCAAACATTTTTTTTTTCATTTTATTACGATTATTACAAAATTTAAGTTAGTAAAAGAACTTAACATGGTAGCAGTTTGAATTCTGGCCATATGGTAAAGATGAAATGATAGGATATATCTACAAATAAAATTTACCTACATTTAATTAATAAATGTTTTCTATGATCTGTTTTACCTCTAGTAGCTTTACTATATAATACTAAACATATTTTCTGTGAAAAAAACAGGTATATCAGACTCAAACAATAATAAATTTATGTAATTTATTGAAATCATGCATTGTCATCAAAATCTACTAGATTTTAATTATTCTTACGTTGTTTATATTTAATATTCTAATGTTGTTTATAAATAAAACATTTATCTATTAAAAGATGTATTGGAAAGATATTCTGTCTCAGGCATTTCTCAATAAGATTTGAAATTAATATTTCCCGGACAACTATTAGCAGATATTTACAGATGAATGAATGCAAAAAGTTCAAACGATACTGAAAACGATGGGGAAATTTGCAAGTTATTTTTAATACCTTGATTAGATTCATGATGTTTCTCCAAATTTATCTAAATTACATTCATTTCATAGAAGGAGAGATCAGATTTCGAAATTTAATCAGGCATATTCCATCGTAAATAAATATCGGCAGTTATTTGATTAAACGTATCAAGATGCCATTTTTGATGATTAAATGGCCTTCTTAAATACTTAAAAAAGGAACTAAAGTTTTTTTGTGTGATATAAGCACAAATAATTTCATAATTTCTAGCTCATGATTTTTAGCCTAGAAGTGAACTTATAAATGGTGTTAGAAGTAATATTCTAAGAAACAAACATAAAATAAAGTACAAGAAGTGTAATTCTGAAAAAATAATTTAATTGACTTGCGCAAACAATTTAATGAAACAAGCCTATTAGCTCATTAAAAAAATTGGCTCGTAAAGCTGCAATGAATTAGTCAATTGAACAAAAAAAGACTTGCATGAATATGCAATAAAGCAAATTAGTCAGTTGATTGTTAGTCAGATTTAAAAGTTTACAGTGGACTTATATATTTTATAGTATGGGTATTTCTCCTTCTTTTTATTTTCTTAGAGCATGATTTAAGCACTCAATCTTCTTTTCTGGCAAATTCTTTCAATTTGGTTATATGACTTGAACGAAATACTTTTTATTTCCAATAAATTACAGTAATGCCAAAATTTTCAATTAAAGTTATTTAAAATCTTATTCATCATTACAATATAGAAATACATTTGTATGCAAAATAATGGCAAATTAAAATTTCCTTGATTCGCATTTCTGTTAAAAATTGCTATAACAATAAGTTTTAAGGTTTCATTTTTAAAAGGAAATTATTTTCAACACGTTTTTCTTCGTTTAACAAGTATTTTTAATGCTAATATCATCTTTTATGCTGTTAATTTTTATATTGCATAACTTGATAAAAATTATAATATGATTCCCTTAAACTTTTTAAAATCCTTTAACGATTAATGATTTCTTAATGAGAAAGAAGAAGAAGAAGCTCATTGAAATTGCACGGTTTTAATGGATTATATATTCTTTATATTCAATTTAAAATGTTCAAAAACAAGTTTAAGAAATGAAATCTGCGATAGATAATAAGTTAACATGTGAGAACCTTATTGCATTTTAAGTCATTATTTGTCTTAATTAATGTAAGTCATTAAGTAGTTTAAAACAGTTAGAAAAATCAATTCTGATAAACGCAGGCCAACCCATCTGCTTTCAAAAAGGCATACTTAATAATAGCAAAAAACTAGCTAAAAGCAGGTTAAAAAATATATGCATTTAAAAGATGTTAATGAATATTGTCATTTAGGCTTTATTAATCGTCTACGCGATTTTGGGTTTCAAATATTCGTTGCCTTCAATTATTCAAAATCCCTTAACGAAAACAATATCATGTTCTCACATGATTAAATTATGTTAAAATATAATCACTAATAATTGAGGTTATTAAACGGATTAAAAATGATTTCGTAATCATTTCATTTGAAATTTACCTAACTATCCAGAGCTTTATCTCAATAATTTTCTCATAAACTGGTTTAATAGGGCTGTAGAGTTCGTTTCTTTGAGATGAAAGAAGGATATTAAAGGAATCTGCACATCACAGATACGGACTGTCAAAACCTCTATGTGATTTTGTTGTAAAACGAAGAAAAAAATTAATAGGTTTTGAAAATTTTACTTTTAATTAATCGATTAAAACTTTAATTGTAATCTCAAAATTTTAGTCACAAGAACACAAATCAAATTTGAATTATCTAAATATTTGCTCAACTTCTTTATTCTGTTCATAAACAGGCAAATATGTGGAGCAATATATAAGTAACGCTTTACGTTCAAAATTTCAAACTCATCTCCTATTCTTATTATAGATCATTATTTTATACTTCATTCATCAGGCTTTTAATAAAGTAGAGTCATCTTGTTCACCTTCATGTGAATGCACATGTGAATGTAAAATTCTTTTAAACAAACTTCTTTCAAAATTTAATGGAAATTTAAAAAATTTGATTGAAAGTCATTACATTTTCGTCTACTAAACAATATATCTCCAATCATTTATCCAACAGACATGCAAGCTGCAATGGCCTTGTGGCATGATCTCGGGTAGTGAACGGTAGTATTTCAGGTTCAAGATCCTAGTCCACCGAAGAACCGTTGTGTAAGTGAATTGATTGCACTTTAAATCCGTCAGGGTCAGCGTCCTCCCGCTGATTTGGTGTGGTATGGATAGGGGCCAGTTTAGATGTCGTCCTCCTCATCTGACAGTGACTCAGAAGCACGAGGCCCATCCCTAAATAACCCTAGTTTTGCTTTACAAAGGGACGTTAATATAGCTAAACTAAGCTAAAACTATCGACACACAGATACAATTTTGAAAATTGTTTCGGAAACAAAGAAATCTGCATAGAAATGGAGGATTGAGATCTCCAGCGGGATCATATTTCCTAATTTTACATTTTCTCTTAGTATACCTCTTAAATGAGGCAGCAAATTGCCCCTTATTATCATTTTCAAGTTTTAATATGATTATTTTCCATCTTTATTTTAACGTCATAGTCTAAAGGTACGTAAAAATTATTTTAATAATATTTAAAAAAAAAATACTGCTGTTTATGTTACTAAACCGCTAGTCGAATAAATTAGAGTTTTATTTTTTTCTACGTTAACGAATTATTATTCGTAGCACGTTAGCTAAAGTTATTAAAAAAACAGTGAGATTTTTTTTTCTTCAAATTCTTTACAAGACCATACAAATTTTATATATATATATATATATATATATATATATATATATATATATATAT
>JAOUZG010007800.1:1984161-2000614 GCA_026289955.1 Argiope argentata | reverse complement strand
TATATATATATATATATATATATATATATATATATATATATATATATTGAAAAACATTATCAAAGCTGATACGATTTTATGTAGTAAAATTATTTGTATTATTTTAATTAAATAAGTTATAGTAAGATTTAACGATCTTGAAGTTTAAACCTTTTATCAAGACATGTAACTTCTTGTTTCTCGCAAAAAATATATCAGCCGCATGAGAGAAAAAGTTTTAGCAAACAAAAATAAATCATTGAAAAAATGTCAAGTTAAAGTTAGTCGAGTTAAGATAAAAGCGATCGTGACAAGTTTCAAGCCTTTTAAGATTTTTCTTTAAGTTCTCCTTATCTGGAAAAGTTAGCCGATAAATTCTTTCTTCTTCGATCAGAAATCCGATGAAGAGTGTTTTCAATCTTTGTTCTTTTCTTGTTCTAAGAACAGGGAGGAGAAATCGTAAAATGGAAGATTTCATTTCCTTCGGTAAGGTGAAAATGAAAATTCTGTTTTCCTCCTTCACAGCTGCAGTTAGATTTCACTCTTAACTATGTTTTGTTCTATCTGCTTTGTTATTTTTATTCAAAGTGCCTGAAAATGACTGACGAATATTAACAGAGGGTTTCTAAAAAAATATGATTAAAAAAGTATTCAAAAAATAAAAAATGATAAACGCAGCATAAATTAAAACTATAGAAATTAAGTGCAATAGATGAGGATTGTTGTTGTTGGTTTTACAATAAAATACTCGGGCTTCATACAACAAAGCAGAGGTATGTAGTAATCAAAGACTTTTCATTTCTATTCCTAGATAGAGTCAAAATGAATAAATGCTTAGTAATTTCAGCTTGTCATATTCAAAACAGAGAGTATATCACTATCATTTGAGCTCGATATATTTATTTTCATATTTATAAACCAACAAAAAAGCTCTTTTTAACCTCTTCATCGTCCGTAACACGTCTACCCTTTTTTTTGGTGAACTTCTACAAGGCTGCCGTAATGCGCTTCAAGCGTTCTTCTATATTTTAAAACTTTTAAACGTTAAAAACGCTTTGTAAATGTTTACTTGTTTGAATTCTTATTTTTTTTTATTTTAATGCTGTGAATCACAGAAGAGAAAAATTTTCGCTGATTGGAGAGAACGGCAAAAGGGTTTTAAGAATTAGAGTAAAGTCTGTCAAAACTCGAATGAAATTGATTTATATTTGAATTTAAAAAATTATTTATTCCAATAGTGTTCATTTTTTTTCCATTTGTAAGCATTTAATGGTTCTTGTCATTTCATATTTTGAAACTACTGCGTTTGCGTTTACTTGAATTCAGAACATGATGTTGTTTTGGGGGTGAGGTTTTCAGAGTCCACAAAATTATGTAGGCGAAAA
This sequence comes from Argiope argentata, assembly GCA_026289955.1. Lineage (NCBI taxonomy): Eukaryota > Metazoa > Arthropoda > Arachnida > Araneae > Araneidae > Argiope > Argiope argentata. Next base: position 1,999,250 of record JAOUZG010007800.1, on the reverse strand, counting down.
ATAAAAATTTTGTAATCTGCACGAGCATTTCAAAAAATTCAGCTTTTAATAATGTGTTGCCGTCGCATTTACAAAAATTCTGATTAAAAAAAATTATTTAATGAACAACAGCCAATAAAACCTAGAAAAATGTTATTTTGAGAGCGTGATTACATGAAATGAAATAAATAGGAAATGTGATATTTTTTTTAAACAATAAATGCGAGACAAAGTTGTTTTGATCGTTTGCAATAGTAAAGTGACTGATTCAAATGAAGCAATTCAACTCGAACGAGCACGTGGTGCTTGGCCGTTCAAGAAATGATGTTCTCACATGGTACATTGAAATATGCATAGCAGGTTTCATTTTAATCTTTATTTGAATTACTGAGTTATCAATGCAGTTTACAGTTGATATTAATTAATTATTGCTTAAACTAAATTGCGATTGTGCCTTTTAGAATTAATATTACCCTGTTATAACAGCGAGAAGCTAAGTCGTATCATAGTTTTCGATTCAAACATAGTGCTACAAACAGCAATGTATACGTATTATCTATGAATGTCTCTAAATGATACAGATACTTATTCACATAATTCGGATTTGTGTTTCTCATTTGATAGGCAGACTTCATAAACAGACTTCATTTTCTCATTATTGCAATGAAAAAAAAAAACCATGAGTCATCTCACCTTTCTCAAAACTTTCTCGCATGTCCTCTGACAGGAGTATAGTCATCCTTTCCCTTGAACCAAAATGACCGTGAAAGCCACCGGTGTTTACATTTCTTTTTTAAGAGTTCATGCACGAGTGTTTTGGGATTCAAAATACAATAAAGAAAATCTAATAATCATTTCGGTCGCTTGTTTCTGCGATCGACGGAAATCAGAAACTAACACAAAACTGTGATTTCTGAGTGAATACAATTCATATAAATAAACAGATTTACAAAATTTGGGAGTATTTAGTTTTGATGAGGAAGTGCCCGCTTTACAACGGAAGAAGGGGTGCAGTAGCTTCTGACAGTATGGACCCTTGAGCACCCGAGGGAGAGGTCTGACTTCTAGCTCATATGAAGGTGTCACATTTAACACAGTCGCCTTCACAGCCCCTTTTTACGGGGGGGGGACATTAACTCACCTCACAAATAGAACACAGAAGAACAGCCATGTCCTGGGCCGCACTCGAAACCGGGTTGCCTAGATCACGAAGAAGATTCTAGGATACTGTTAGCATTTTCTTTTCAAAGCTTGATATGGATACATACTTCAGATGCTGAAATTGCTGGCGACATTTGATCCTCGAAGTCATTATCTTTTATCGTTGCCTTGTTTACAGGCAATTGAGCGCGCGGTTACACAAACAGCCTGTAAATGAATTTAAGGCATTCCCTTAGAACTTTATTTAATACTATCTCGTCTCCGCAAATTTGATTCAGAGAGCCGTATTCCAAATTCCGTCAATCAAACTCAAAATATTTTTGTTTCCACAAACAAATTAAAAATCAAAAATATATTTTTCAAACTTATGGATGATTGAATCGTTGAGTTTCGGCAAAGTTTTGAGGTCTACTTCATTGCCGATTCATGTGGATCCCTTCGTATACGATAATATAGAAAATAAATTTAACTTTAAATAATGTTATTTTTAAGTTACTCATTTTCAAATTTCTAACCAACAATGTTATGAATTTATTTGAAAATACATGGAAGTAAGATTAAAAAAATATTATTCTACATATTTTTTTTAATTAAAATTTTTCAAAACAAATTCATTTTGAAATAATTTTTACAATTTCCAGCCTAAAATGTGTATTTCGTAAATAATTATAGCTTTAATTATTATATTATTGAAATTAATATTTAAAATATAATGATAATAATTACTCATCATTGCATATAGTATTATGCTCTAAATCCTCTTCAGATTTTGCATTTTACACTATATTATAATTATTATGAATGCAAATAATTCAAACAGCGACAAAAATCACATTTTGTACTCCACGATTACAACTTTATTGAATTACATGCTGAGATCAATATAATATCAATTAAATCGATAAGCAAATAGTTGTAATAGTTATTTACTTATTCATGAGTAAATAATTTACAAATGTCTTCTTTCATACCGTTCACAGCTAATATTTCTTTAAATTAAATTTTTAAAATCCAGTTTAATGATTAGAGGATTAAATTCAATCGGAATTTTATGTAGTCGAATGTTTTACCATAAGAAAGTAAAGAAGTACTTGATTACTATGTCAGTAATACGAGAACTCTTGGAATTTCTTGAATAAAAAGCTTCTTTCACATTTCGAATACTTTATCTATATTTGCACCCAAACATAATAGGCTTCTAATGAAAACAACAATTTAAATTGATAGCGCTCATATATAGAAGTTCATGATGATTTATAAAATTAGCACATCTAATTTACTATATTTAAAAGTATTGTTTACTTTAAGTTTTATATACTTTATGCCTCAAGAGTAATATAATTGAATAATTCCACTGAGTGTTTTGATTCTCTTTATCCTTGAATTACAACATTCAGAATCCCAACTCTTTTTTTTATTTCACTGTAAGTTACAAAATAACGATAACTGTTTATTTAGGAATAAAGTTTACGATTTAAGTCTGAAATTGCATGATAAAAAACTAATGTTTTGTTTCTTTTATGATGCAGGCATGGTTTTTTAATTTATTTTTCACTGACCATAAAAAAACTATTAATTAATAATATCAAATGAGACAAACTGTTATAAATTTTAAACAGATAATTCTTAATAAAAATTAATTTCCATAAAATCAAATAATTTTCTAGACATGCAAAGTTAATCCGGATGCTAAAACTGAAGAAACGCTCTCCCTTCTGAATTTGCATTGTTGTAAAGCATTAAAGAAATTCAAGTAGTTCTCCAGGAAATAAATATACTTAAATTCGATACTGTTTAATGAATTTAGTTTCACTGAAATTAAACTAAAACCTTCGAAAAATTTCTGTCATTTGATGAAGAGGTTTTTATATGATTTGTTGAATTCATTGATAATCAGGAATTAATAAACGTGGGAGAGAAGGAGAATCTTTAAGAGTGACAAGACAAATAATGGCCTAATTTATTTCCATAATTATTAAACATCACCAACTTAAGGAGGCTGCAAGCTCCTTCTGGTGACATTGCTTGCAGCTGATGAATCACACAGTAGAATCATTATCAATATTTCTTTCCTTGTAGGGTAATATTCATGCATACTGTCAAGTGCGCTGTGATTTTTAAATCTCTGCTTGTAAAATGTTATTAATCAGCACAGAGTATATTTGGTTATCATTGGCTATAGAATTACATATTTTTCTCATTCCCTTTTTATTTATAACTTATAATCATTAATCCGATCCACAAACTTAAGGACGTTTAACGTTATAATGACTTTATCCTTTTCGATCAAATAAGAGAGCAGCGTTTGAAGGCAGCTTCTTTATTTACAGCCTTATGTACATAAGGACAACTCTCCTCATCTAGATTAATAGGACTGATAATATTTACATCTCAGTTAACAGTTATACAGGAATAGTTCTCAATTAATTTCGGAGAAGCAAGCTCACAAGTAAAGCTAAGAGGCTGTTAGCGCATCCGGCTACTGCAGGGGTAGCTGAAGGAATCCCGCAATCTTCATCCTTCATTGATCTTAACTCAGAGGCCTGAATCACAAAAAGCTACTCTCACCTTCTTCAGAACAACCATCGATTCTCTGAAGACTCCTAAGATTTCCCAATGTCTCGCAATTTATTCTCTGTCAAAACTCAGATTATTTTCAAATTGATACTCTTCAACTTCCTGATACCCAATAGCTTTTCAGAAATAACCCCAAAGGTCTCCAGTTGACCGTGGAAATGTTCTTTTTGTCATCCAGCTGACTCTGCGTAGGAAAAAAATACACTGACTCTTCAAAAGGAAGAAAATAAAGATTTACATCCAAAGGGTTTGACACTCAGCTCCTTTGAAGATGCGATTCATTTCCTTGGAACGACGAGAAACGACGTTCTTTATCTGAACTACACTAATGGCCGATTGAGGAAAGAGAATCCTCCATCTGGCAGTGTGGAGGCACTTAAAAATGTAGGGGTGTTGCACAGTTGATGACACAGCTGGCAGGAAAAGCCAAATATCAAGTGTGAAAGCCAGGAAACGCTACAGTGGTCAATAGATATCTCAGAGCAAGGGGGATAAATATTTACAACGTATCCTCTCCATGAAAAATGATAGGAATAAAATGAGTAAAGTCACCTTCAAAGATATGTCAGCTTAAAAGAAAATACAGAAGTCACGATAAGAATATTTAAAGCAACAAACGTAAGAGACTCAGATTTCAAAAAAAGAAATTGTTACTTTCAGAAAAGGAAATTAAGATACCTTATGCTCATGATATTAGCTGAAATTTCGAAAGAAAGAAAAGTGCAGATTTTCTATGTTATGAAATGTATGTTGGCCCAGTATAGAATGAAGTGTTGATTAGAATTAGGTTACTAACACAAAGTATTGTATTTCAATATATCTTTTGCAGGCGCATGAGGAGTGCTCGGATTTAGAAAGAGGAAAATTTAGATTAAATATTTACTAAATAAAAGTACCCATTTTCAAATGCATATATAGCTACATTTAATTTTAAAACATCCAAAGTTATAAAAGTAATACTCCATTCATAACTACCTATTTAAGAAAGTACTTGACAATGTTTATTTAATTTATGTACTGTCTTACGCTTTTTTAAAAATAAAAATGCTTACAATTAGTATCCTATATTTTTCATTTGCTATAATACTAGGACAAAATGATACTTTTGCATTATCTTTTAAAAATGTTAAAATAACAATTATTACATTAAAAAATATGATTTAAAAATTTAATATTTTATTTATAAAAATTGTAAATGTTGTCTAAATTGGTTCAGTTCAAGAAAATTCTGTTTTAATAACATATACAAAGAAAAATAAGTTTATTCAATACCTATATTTATTATAAAGAGACAATTTGTTTACAAAGTCGTCTTGCCCTGGTCTACCCTATTTCATAAGAGAAATATTTTATTCTCATATATGATATTTTTCTGAGTTTATTCAGATTCACAATACAATTTTATGAACTTTTTTCTTTTTTACATTATTTTAGTAGAAAGAAATGTAATAAACGAATATATATATATATTCAGTCCAGGATTTTAAATAATTGGAAAACTTACATAAAAGATAAAAACTGAAATGTTGTATTTCGTTAAGACAGATTGGTTGCAGCATTCGTTTCTACAAACTAAAGCAAAAAAGGAATGATTCAGGCTTATATGTCTAAATTTTATATCCTTTCTTTGGTCGAATCTTCCGTCTAGAACAATTTTATCAAATAAAAAGCAATTTATTCGGGATTTTTAAACAAACACATGCCTGAATTATTCTTTAACAGTAATAAAATCCAATAAAGCAAAATAAAAAATATATTATTTCGAGATAAGATCTTCAGAGTGGATCAGAGAAAAAGAAACTAACGTGGAAGCAAAATCTAATTATCCTTCGGTTTTAGTGGTTACAGAAAAATGATTAAATTTAGAGTTAGTCTGCAGAAAGAATTTTTATCATCTTTTTACCTGTACACTCTCGGGTTTGTTTGTTTTTTTCACATCCTTTTATATATTATCCAAGTATCGGGAATAAGAAATAAAAAATAAGCAAAAAAAGGATTAAATAGCGACATTCTCAAAGAATAATATAAAGAATTAAATATGATTGCAAATCTGAAACATAACCAGCGACCCGGCAAATGGGCAGCGTGTCTTCCCAGTGATCTGGGCATCACGGATTCGAGTCCCGGTTCGGGATTTGTTGTTCCTCTGAGTTCTATCTGTGAGGTGTGTGAATGTCTCCCTGCCCCCTCGAAAATCCGGGTTGTGCAAGCGAATCTGTCACATGAAGTAGCTAAATCGTACTTTCGTCCCTAGATGGCACTACTGAAAAAACAAGAGACTCTCACATGATTTAAATAGCTATCAAATAACTGTCGGCGGACTTGCATATTAAGCAACAACAACAATAAGTCATAAAAAATAAAAAGAAAGAAGAAACAACAACATAAAACTGCTTTAATCAGTAAATTTGGGATATAAAAAAAAGAATTCCTGATGAATACGTTCACAGTTTCCATCGCAACCTTTAACATAAGTTTTAAGCGTTCCATTGAATTCCTCACTTTGCAAAAGTCTTGCCAAGTCTATTATCTCTCCCTTGACTATGAAGGTAATTTCTTACGAGAAGTTTTTTTAATGACTCGATGTGAATATCCTATACTTTGTTTATGAAATTATAGGCTTAGACATTGCTTATCCAGTACACAATGATCCAGTACACAAAATAAAATAATAGATAAAAATTTCAAAGCCTTTTCAACTTCATGTGAAATGATGGGAGCCCAAATCATTTTCTTCTTCCATTTCCGAACACCCTCATGAAGAAGCCTTCATTGCAGAATCTGAAATGCGACATTTTTTTTTCCGTGATGGAAATTCAAGTGTGGTTCAATAACTTCTTCCGAAAAAGTAAAAAAAAATGTATCAAATCAAAATTCGGATTCATCCGATCTTATAATACATATGTGTTATTGAGATATGTGCGTCTTATGTTATGTCAATATACTCGTTCGACATAACAAACGCATTCACAGCATAAGAATAAAAAGAAAAAATAAGAAATTACCAGATTGAATCATTTGCTCTTCCATTTATGTTATAGAAATCGTGAATGCTCGTCAATAATTCTTGATTGTTTATGGCCTTCGTCCGAGGTAATCAGATTCCTTTCTCTTCCAGAAGAAGAAACGAAAGGTAAACAGATCGATCTTCACCTCCGATCGCGTGGGATGTCGCAGTTTTATTGATTATTGATGTTTGTTATTGAAAACATAAGAGCAAGATGGCCGGAAACCTTATAGCACACCACGGAGCTCATTTGTGAAGCTTCGCTGCCTTTGCATAGTTCCTTGTTTATTGCGTTTTCTTGTTTATTTCATACACTGAATAAGAGTACATTTATTGAAAGGAAATACAAAGCACATCATTTCTGACAACAGACGGGCTTTATAATAAGCTATCTTATATTAATACAAAAATGAAATATTAAAAATAAACCTTGTTTATTTACCAGATTATCCAAGAGTGTATTAACAATTGAAAATTCATTTAATTCACAAAATAATGTAGGTAAAGAGATAAAATTTGCCACAAGCGCTCGAAAAAAACATGAGGTTTTTATTTCTACTGAAGAAAAAGAGTGCAAAAAGTGGAAGAAGATGATGATTGTTTGTCTAATATGTTGTGGGCTTGCGAAGTCCATTTCCCATTCCAAGGGTATGTCAACTCCCACAACTACAGAATTTGTGCTACCAAAAATCTTAAAACTATCGTAAAAACTGTATTGAATGACGTTGTTTGTGAGGTTATTTGAAGTCACTAGTCTTCTCCTATTGTCTAAACCCATTATATATGCGATGACAATTTTATTTACACATATGTTATAGAATTCTATTCACGGCATTGATTTTTGCTTACAGATATTGTTGGCGAATGACGGTTGATACGTTGAGCATTAGTAAGAACAATCAGTCTTAGGAAAAAAATCAGCTATTAAACCAGATATTGCTTTTGTTATTGAATGGAGAGCCATCCGTTGGCCATTTTTTACATATTTTTCATTTAAATAAATCCCCATATCATTTCAGCCCTGTATGTTTTTCACATCTCTAGCTACATTAAATAATTGAATTTTCATACATCAATGAGATTTTGAATCACCCAATATTTATTTCATTGGACGATATGCAATAAATTAAACTTAAAGACAAATTAGCAAGAGAAAAATCTGAAATATTTTTAACATGTCACAGCCATTTCGGAGGGATAGTAAGAGTAAAAAAAAGTCCACAAAACCGTAATAGACAAGGGAAGAGAGCAAATCATCTGATTCTTTTTAAATAGCGAATAATCACGAGGAAAAAACAAGTATAAATACAATTATGAAATATAATAGTTTGGCCAACAATAAGTGTATACAAGTCACATAATGATAAACATACACAATATGCATAAACTAAAATAAAATCTATGCACATATAAACCCTCCTTAAATCTCAATTTGGCTAATTAACAAAAATTAAAACAATCTTGTGTATGCGTGTCTTTTTTTTTTCACATTCACCAAACTTTTACCCAAGTTACCTATTTAGTTATCTATTTAGTTTCATTTTACCTATTTAGCTATATTAACGTCCCGTTGTAAAGCACCAATAGGGCGTTTTGGGACGTATTTCCTAATTTTGTACCACGATCAGATAACGAGAACGACATCTGAGCTAGCAACCCTTCTCCACACCACACCATTTCAGCAAAAGGACGTTTGCCCCTGACGGATTTAACGTGCTACACACCCGTTTCCATCTTCAGTGAAATCGGGTCTCGTACGTGAGACCCTGCGGTTCGCCAGCCGAGACCCTACCAACAGGCCACCGCGAAAACTTTTACCTAAATAGTTCTGAGGTGAGAAAGCAAACATTTAATTATGAAATTCTTAATGTTATTCCTAACTGTTCTGTGAATAGTAAATTCTCAACAAAAAAAAAAACCACAGACTACTTGCATCGGATCAAATATAACAATATGGAACAAATTTTTCAATAAAAAAAATCGTAATCAAATCTTTAAAATTTACAATTATGTACTTTATTAAAGGTGGGGTCATAGGAATAAAACATTGCCTTTTAAATATGAAATCAATATGTCATGTGCAAATGGAATGATGTCAATCCTTTGATTTTTAGATTTTGGAGGCAAAATTCAATTAAATCGGGATGCCTTTATAGGATCTTTTGAATTCTAACAGTATTTGGTATTAAACTTTGAAAATCTTTGAAAACTGTCATCTCCAAATCAAAAGGAATCATCTAATATATTTGAGTTTTTCTTTGATGCAAATTACCATCTTAAAATGTGAAATGAAAATATATTTCCTTTCAAATATAAAATTAGTGATATTTATTTGTGATTAGTTTTGAAATTATTCATTACAGACAGACATCTCTCTAGGGGAGGATATAGTAGCAAAGAAAGAGATGCCAAAAGTCAGAGAGAAATTATCTGAACCTCTTAGTATAGTTTTTTAAATAAATCTTGGATTTGTGAAAAAGAAAGTTTCTACTTTCTTGCTACTCGTATAAACTTTTTTGTCCCATGCTCTTAACGTTCTTGATTCAAATAAAATTGCAATTTTCAATTTACTGCACTTGGTTTTAACTTGTGTAAAACAGTATTTCAGCTCTTTAGTATGACTTCTCCTGGATTTATATTAATTTATTGCTCATAAAACATCATAGGAAATAAATGCTCATTCTCTTTGGAAGAAAAAAAAGTCTTTTCTTTGATATGCATCTCTGCGTGATAACTGATGCTTAATTCTAAAAAAGTAGGAAGAAATCGAGTTTCTGTTGGGAACAGTAGAATGTATTTTTTAAAATTAGTTCAAACTTCCTATGCGGAATACTGAAATAACGCGAATATAAATATTTGTACAAACTATTTTTATGAAATGATAGTTTTTCACCAATCATTTCATTAAAAACAGTTTGTGAAAGAAACTAAATATTTAGTGTTCTGGAATATTAAAATTTTGTTTTTTATTCAATGATTTCTGTACTTTAATCTGTAATTCATAATTATATATGCAAATATTAAAGAAAGTTAAAATCCTTTTTTATTCAATTTCATAATCCGATAGCCTTAGGTGTTTTAGATAAAAATTAATTACATTATTTCATCAATTAATAATTAAACCCTGAAACTATAAAAAAAGTAAACTTGTTATTATGGATAAAACACAAATTTCAAAATTTTATCTCGGTTAAAAGCGAATGAAAATGTCGGTAACAAAAATTATTATTTGAAGCAAATGAAATTTAAAAACAGCAAATCAAAATATTAGTACATTTTATTTTACAACTTTTTAAACATTCTTTTGTATTCACATAAAATTTTACACAAATATTTTTCAAAATATTTCAATTTTTTTCAATTCATTCCTTATTTTCGTAAATAGTCCATAGCCATGTAATCTGGACACAGAAAAGCGCCTTTAACAAAAAAAACTATCTCCTTGGCATTTTAGAGTAAAATCAAGAACAAATACTTATTTTTTTAAACACCAACTTATATACATATACGAAAGAAATACTTGTTTTAAAATATGTTCTTTTTTATGTACCCTCGAAATTATATTTATCCCCCAAACATTCTTTTCATTTTTTTTTTGGAAATGCTTAATATTGAACATTAACATTCTTTTCACGGTCTAATTTTTCATTATCCATATTCGAAATCTTCAGATTTGCAAAAATAAGTTCCTTATTCCATTCTGACATTCAAACTGATTAAAAATATCTACCATGACCTGTCTGCTCTTCAGAAAGTGAAGCTGGTTTCACATCAACATGACATTCACTTCCAGCAGATCCCGTCTCATGTGGATCTATTTAGTAACGAAATAGCAGACAGGCTTTCGAAGAAAGGAAGCAGCCTGGCGACTTCATCTTCTGCTGAGTTCACATACTTGGAACTCTTCTCAGGCGAAATCTCTAAATAAGAATTAAATGTTATCCCTACTCGTGGTTGGTATAGGGACAATCCTGAATTCTCCCTTGTGATGAAAAAATAAACCAACAATTGCCCGTCGCACCTTACCAGTAGCCATCTTAAAAGTCTTTTCTTTTCTCAGGGTGAAAAATCTTACCCTCTTTGCCCGAACATGAGGCATCTCCTGAATATATTCTAAACTACTTAGGACTTCTTTGGAGAGAAATCTATTCTTCTCCCTTCCTCGTCAGTGACTTTCGTCTTGTCAACGGATTTTGAATTTGGTCTGAGTTGGGATGTGCAGTTTAGCAACAACAACATCTAGTTTTTAGTTTAGACTAGAAACTTTTCTAAACTAATTTAATATTTAACTTTCCAGTTCAAATTTACAAAAGTACTTTGTAATTTAATTTTTGAGCCCTGATGGGATTAGAAAAACGACAACTGAGCCGGTAGAAAAATCTACAATTTTGTATGTTCAATACACACCTAATCCATATTTACTGCATATATCGTATCCATATATACGATTTAATAGAATCTAGTCTCTATGGCGACACTTGGCGACAAATTTCGTTAGTTTGACAAGAAAATAGATATTGCTGAAAACTTTAATTTTAGAATTTTATAGATCCTGATTGACGCAGAAGTTTTCTTAGCTTGCCTCCCTGTTGCTATAAAAGAACAGCATTCTCAAGCTGCAGGATGAATTGAATCGAAGTCGGAGACAAATAACGAGTCTTCGAGAAGACGCAAAACAACGGAAGAATAGGATCATGGAGCTTAAGCAGTCACAGAACTGAGCTGTGATCTGAGTCCTGTATTCCACTGTGAAAGCAGTGTCATGTTTTGCGTGTAATAAACAGTCGTGTGTTAGTAAGTCGACAGTTTGATACAGCAAAAGCGAGAAGATAGTGGGGAAATTCAGCAGTTTGGAGAGACCGTAGAGTGAAGCTTCATTTTGCCGCTGAATTCTGTCTGACTACTTTATGTGCTGTGATCGATTTCTACTCGTGGGTTTCTGTCTGTTATAGTGTACTGCTGTGTGTTCGTCTCGACTGTACATATTTGCTGCCTGTGTATTTGTCGCCTTGTGTCTTGTTAGTGTCTTCGTGTCAAATAAACGTCGTTGTTTTTTTCTACTGAAGACTGCTGATCGTTTTCACCCCATACTGCCACTACAAGCGAACACGGTGATTTTATGGACTTAATAGAAGAAGAATTGAAGTGAAGCTAAGCAACTATATTAGCATCTATTAATAGTTTGTAATATTCAGTTTAGTATCAATACACATAAGAATATATTATGCATATTATTTAAAAACAATAATAATAAGATGTAAGTATCAAACTGTTTTCCACGTAGTTGATACTATAATTTGTATATATTAATGTATGGTTTTTCAATCGAATTCAAGTGGCTGTAAAGTTGACCATAATCTACACTTATAGTTTCTGTTTTCCTTTCCTCAAATAAAAGTGCTATTTACGTTCGTAAGAAAGGTTTTCAAACAAAGCCAATAAAATAAAATAAAAAAGGAAAGTCAAGTCAAAAGTGAACATGACAGATCTCAGAACTTTTAAGTCTGTTCTTTGATTTCTTTCTATTTTCTGGAAGTTAACCGACAAATTCTTTTCTTCTTTTGTCTGAAATCTGATAAAGATGCTTCCAGAATTTGTTCTTTTCTTCCTCTCTAAGAATCAATAGTAAAGGCGGTAAATCATAAAATAAAAGATTTTATTTTCTTCAGATATTTGGACTGAAGATTTTATTCACTTGAACTTGACAGTTAGACAACTTTCAGATTTCAATTCAGATTCAATTTCTTTTGGTAGTTTAATTTATTTGAAAGGAATTTTTAAGTGCAAAATAAAATTTTCATAGATCAGTTTTGATTACTTTCTTTCACAATTTTTAAAGCAAGTGATTAATTCAATCAAAGTCACTTCATATTATTATAAAAAAAACCATCCAGACCATCAAACTCCCAATTTAAACAAAGTCCGATATTACTCGTATATCACACCCTATTAAATCACACCCTATAAAATCACAACCGATTCAAGCATTTATTTTGACTTCTCTCATTCTGATATGGACATAATTTTGAAATTGATTTGAGAATTACTTCGTAATGAACGAAAGTAGTTACAGTTTTGAAAGTCTCATCAGTAAACAAATAAGTTCAAATCAATATTGATTCAATATGATTGTCTTCATTAAATTGTGAAATTTTGAGAAAAACTCCATTACAAAGTAGAGTAATATATGTAATTATTAATTAAAAATGTATTATATGTTCTGAATACAGGTTAGATATAGCTAATCAAAAATAATTTTAATATTTTAAGAAGTTTCAATACATTCAACTTCAGTTAACTGGTAACCTACAAATCTCCGACAAGTAAAATTTTAAGTCTCAAATTTGGCATAAATATATTAAAACTGCTAGAAGCAAGTAACACACAATAAACCGATGATTGAATGTTGAATTTCTAAGTTTGCATTGCCTTTTAAGGAGATTAATAATGCCAAAGAGATGTTTCTATATAAACTTCAACTAGTTCAATTATATTCGGTTATGAATAAGTAAAGATTTAGTAATGTAAAACTAGGGCTAATTTGGATAGACATAATTTTTTAACCGTAGTTAGATGACGAGAACAACACCTGAGCTGGCATCCCTTCTCCACACCAGAGGGATGGCGTTTGACCCTGACGGATTCAACGCATAACAGACCGAATATCGAGAGGGTTCTTCTTTGAAATCAAGTCTCAAACCCGGGCACATGAACTTCTACTAATAACTAAATTACACAATTATAAATTAAGATAATACGAAAGTTAATGATTCTCAATAAATAAAGTCCGATTTTCATTTTTAAGAATATCGAAGTACCTATAAATAAGCATATTCTGAAAATATTTATGATAATGTGTTTATAAATTTATTTTTCAAAATATATTTTTAGATTTATGCTAAGCTTATGCTTTTTAGATTTATGCTTGATTCTCAAATATTTAAATTCATGCTTACATTTTTTGCTTGGCGTTATTTTAACAATAGTTCATAGTCACAATGAAAGAAAATATCTGAAGTGTAGATATTACAAATTTTTAAAAAAAATCATGATTCAATAGTTAGTTTTAAAAATGTTATCCCGAATTATCAGCTGTTGAATTTTAAAAATTGCTGTTTTGTAGCAAGTTGTATAAACTGTTCAGTAATAAGTGAAATAAGATTTTATTCAAAAATTCCATGAAAAACACAATGCAAACTCCAATTTAAAAAAGCAGTAAAGGAAAGGCATTAATTTTATTTAAAATCTAAAAATTAATTTTTTTAAAATCAAAATTTAGCAAAACACTTGAAAAAATTGAAACAGTTTTATAATTCAATATTTTATGTAAATTACACCAAATTCATATTCAAATTTTTTGCTTTTATTTCAAGTAAAAAAATAAAAACTGAAAATTTTTCAAGACAGTATGTTAACATTGGCAAATGCGCATGAATAAGATGCCATTAAGTAGCGAAATATGTTTATATATCGATAGAAAAAATAGAATTGATACAAAATGTATTATGATCAACAGTAAAAAATAATATTTAAATTGAATAAATAAAATTAGCGTTAATAAAATGATAATGATTTTATTTTATTTAAAGATGGTGCAAAATTGTTCATCGTGATGATTTGCTCGGAAAAATTGCACAAAAATTGAAAATCATTTTACTACTATTTCACCCATTTAGAAGAATGTAGAATGTTTTTAACAGCTGAGTTAATCTTTCCAAGTATTAAGAAATGTACATGGATAATTCCATTTGAATATATAAATAATGTGGTAGGCATAGTGCTGAAATACACAAACAAGCAGCATTTAATTCTATTAATACAGATTATTGTTAAGAGTATAACTATATTATATGATTAATCAAAATTGTTTCAGAGTAAAACAGTTTAACTTGTTGGTTGTTCATATTTTATGCATTATCCTTTTTGGCTACAATAACAAATAAAAATTAAAACTAGTATCATTAAAAGATAACGAAAAAAGTAAACGAAAAACTAGAATGTATGCATGGATAATTATATTCAAACAAGTTCCAAAAGAAATTTCAACTGGAATATAATGAAATAAAAATAATGTATTAAAGTAGAAAATTGGTAATTTTTGAATTTCTAGCTTTATATTTCTTACTTTTTTAATAAAGTTCCACTTCTCAGAAAGTTATAAAACGATACAGACTAGGCTATTATTAATGTTTAGGCGTACATATTAGGATCTCGTTTTCATGCATTCCAAATTTATTGCCTTTATTTAAGACTAAATTTGGATACACATTTATACTCTTCTTTTTCAATTTTTACTATAAGCTCTCTCTCTCACACACACACTCTCTGTGGTATATATATATATATATATATATATATATATATA
>JAOUZG010007800.1:1957543-1983761 GCA_026289955.1 Argiope argentata | reverse complement strand
GTGTGTGTGTGTGTGTGTGTGTATGTGTGTGTGTGTGTGTGTTTGTGTGTGTGTGTGTGTGTGTGTGTGTTGTTTAAATTTTCAATTCTAAATAAAATGCTTTTTATTCATCCACTCAAATTCAAATACATTTTTTTAAAACTTACTGTGGATGAGTTTATGTTAGTACATATTTTCCAAATTCTAATTCGTTAGTTAAATTTAATTAATTTTCAATACTTTAAATAGTGTTTTAGCCATTTTTGATGAAAATTGAAACCAACAGGCAATACCTCGATCGGATTTCAATTTTTTTTGTGTGAAGGTGAAAAATGTGAGCCCAGTTCTTGCGAGAATCAACATGTTTTGACAAATTATTTATATGAATTCAAATTATTTAATAAGAAGTAAATTAAAATAAAAATTTTCTTTGTTGTCATAAGTAGGAATTGGCCAAAAAAATTATATTTCTTGTTTGATGTTATCTTAACTAGTAGGTATTAAATTAATTTAGTAGAGTATTCATTTCGTAAAGCAGTAAAGTAAGTTTTTTTAGATATGTAGCTAAAACAATCTTGATCTATCTTTATTCCTTTAAAACAAGATTATAACGAGCAATTCGGCTTTTTTCCCCAAAATTTATTGCTCTCACGGGAAAACTGTTTTCAAAATTCGCAAATTATTGAAAACAGAAGAAGAGGTTAAAAAAAAAATTGACGGTAATAAAAGTATTTGCGAAAACTGCCAAGATCATTGAAAGCAAAAGAAAGAACTTTATAAAAATGGTTGTGACAGCTTGAAAATCTTTTTCAAGTTTTAGTTTTTACCTCTTACTCCGATAAATGGTTTCTTTTTTACTGAAATAAAATATGCTTACATGGTTTGCCCATTACATTCAAAGTAGAGTACGTCGTTGTAAATAAAACCACAATTGGTTGAATTCAACATTCTTTAGATAATTAAAAATGAGTAGCCTTTTATGACAAGTTTGATTTCAATTAAATCATTTTGAAACTTGAGTTGCATTTTTGATGAATATATTATTGATGTGCCAAAAAAATGCAAGTTTTTCAATCTTTTTCACGTGAAGGCGAAGAATGCGAGTTCAATTCTTGAAAAAACCAATCATGTTTTGATAATTTTTTGCTTCAAGTATACGTTTTACCCAAATAATTTTCGAGAGTAAGTTAGCTTAGTGGTTAAAATGAAAGGTTTTTTTCAAAAAATTATGACGTGTTTTTCCAGATATAAAAATTTGAACGCAAAGCTATTAATAAATGAAACAACAATCAACAATGCAAGAAGAGAAATAGCTAGATTTTTATTAAAATCTTAAAACTTATTTTTAAAAAATTTGAATTAACTTAATATTTTGAGTAGTATTTGTACCCCCACACTGTGTTTTTGTGATTTCTTTTTGATTCAATATAAGCGTAAGTTCTTCATAAGTTCAATCCATAAGAGATATTTTCCCAAAACGTTTTATTCCCGTTATTCTCAGATGCACATCATTTAGAATTTAAAATATAATTTAAATATTCGTAAGCTGTGAATAAACATAATTAAGAAAGTACCTCGGGATTTTGTTATTTTGCTTTGACCTTTATAATATGGATGTATAAATTGTTTACACTATTTAGTAAATTTATAAAAATGCATTTTGAAACCTTTCATTTTAATATGATTTCTTTTTTTATTACCAAGTAAAGTTAATTTATATACATCAATATTAATAATCATCATCATTTGAAAAAATTTATTATTTTTGTGGTTTGCTCAATGGACAAATGAATATTTCCCGGAAGATCAATGATATTTAAAAAGTAAATTTTTCTTAGTAATTTTATTAAATGATTTGTGTTAGTGTTATTTCAAAGACATACTAAGGTGGGGAAGCCAATAATTATTAAGAAAGAATAACTAAATATGATTCAACTATTGTAGCAAAAAACACTAGTCTAAAGAAAATAATTGTCATTCCACATTATTTTGGAACAGTTTATGAGCACAGCACAGCTAATGGTGCCAATAAACAAAACTACACTTTAATAAACGGCAACTGAAGAAAGGAAGAAACAAAACACTGTCGCTGTTTCAAACGTTAATATGCTGCATCATTATATTTTGTAATCTTTATTCCACTAGTGTTTCAAAAACCCAGTGTCTCTATTTGGAAAAAAAAATTCAGTCACTTAATTAGTTTTTATATTTGAATTTAATATGGAATTTTTAAAACTGTTCAAAAAGAAATTGATTATATTTTTACTAAATAATAAACCATATGATTTGGAAAATTGGAAAACGTGAAGAAAATAACAATATTGTTTTTCTCATTAATCCAATTTGCTGAAAAAGTACAAGTTATGAAGTAATATAAAATAAGGAATTAAAATAAAAATCGTAATTTGTTTAGCTGATTAATCGGCAGAGTAAACTTAATTAATACTAAATCAATTACCCTAAAACAGTAGACCAAAATTTTAAAATATTAAAGGAAAACTGAATCTGAAATAAGAAAAACATGAATATTTCACATTTCTGTAGTTTTGTGATTAAATAAATTGAAATTTAAAAAAACCTTTAAAATATTAAAAATGCTAAAAATGAAAGCAAATGTAAGTTTAGTGAACTGAAATAGATAAAAATATTTCACAATTATAAATTCTATTATATATTATATATAATTAAATTCTCTCTCTCTCTCTCTCTCTCTCTCTCTCTCTCTCTCTCTCTCTATATATATATATATATATATATATATATATATATATATATATATATATATATATATATAATTTTTCATGTTTTTCTAATCCTAAAACGAATTTTCTTCTGGTTTGGTTCTTTATCGATAGAATTTTAAGCCACATAAGTTTCGTTTTCAGGATATAAACAAGAAAGGAAAGCTTTTATTTTAGCTCAATTAATTTTAAAAACCCATCGATATGTTTGTTCTCTGAGCAACAAATGAATAAATCAGATATTCCATGAAGGTAGATGTTCTTTCTTTGCTTGAATTTTCTTTTCATAGGATTTTTATTATATAAAATGTAATGTAATTTAGGGTAATGTATAAAACAATGCAGACCAAACTCCACTCATCTGTAAGGTCGATAAGGATACTCCTTTAAAGTAAAATAACTGTAACTGTATGATCAGCTATTGCAAGTAACTTCACAGAAAAAGAAGATTTAATAACGGAAGTAAATATCATTACTTTCGTTTTGAGAGGATAAAGGAAATCGTTACATCTGAAGATGCTACCCACAGTGGTAAAAGCGAGATTTTTTATCATCAGTTTACTTGTATATTTTGAAAACATTTATATCGAATTGTGCTTTGGTCAGGGTAAAAATATCGAGTAATTTGAAATTTGGCTCTTTCCCTATCTCATAAAATATATAATCATACATTATTTCATTAACTTCTAAATGGAGGCATGAATTTCCTCACACGCCCAGAGACATGAAGTCAAAATGAATTCATCGTTGTTTTTCTTTTTTGTCCTATGTAAACAGCGTTGTAATTTATTTTGCAAACCCGATATATTTTGGAAATCATGTAGTTACAAAAAATATTAAAATTGTTAAATGTTATAATATTAAATGTTGGGAAGATGTTATAAGAAAATCCTAAACAATCTTTTAATGAGTATTTACTTCGTTTAGATATTACGGAATTACACTAATGTTAATACACTTTTCAAATTTAACAAACACAAATGAGGAATCCATTATCTGAATATATTTTTTTTCTTTATTCTTTTTTCATTATTCGAATTAAAAGAAGTTTCAGAGATGTGGAGTCAATGGCTTTAGAAATAACACCAAAAACTCTGGAAAAGAATAACTCAGCTATACACCCGTTTTCATACTTAATTTAGACAACGTGTTACTAAAAAAACAACTTGAAGACATGAATGCATTCAAGGACAAAATATCACGCAATAATCAGAGCCAATGAACCAACCGGAGTCATGTTCATTTCCTTCTCCAGTTAAGGATTAATGCATGAGAGCCATTTTAACTACAAGAATATATTTGTCTAAGGAAACGTATAAAAATAGAAATGCTGAAATTCTTAAAATATCATCCTGCAACAATATTTATTTATACCTTTTCGCTGCTTTAATTTTGCAGCATTCTGTTTCATATGTAGATATACAATTGTACCTAGGTCAGTCAGGAAGATTTTGTCTGCCTGAAAGACTTTGAAAAACTTTTTGGTCAAAGTCTATCTGGATGAAACTATGTGGCATCACTTGAGACATTTATCTTTATCGCATGAATTAGGGGGCTTTAAATAGGTAATTTTAGTTTCCCTCGTAATCAATAGGGGTCGCTGTTGCCTGGAGGCAAGATCTCTGTTTTGGAACCGAAGGGCTGTAGGTTCGAGACTCAATTATATTGAAGAACCATCGTGTGAAGGGGTCTGTTGCACGTTAAATCCAACAGAGCCAAACGTCTTCCAGCTGCTGTGGCGTAGAAAGGTGGATGCCAGCTCAGGTGTCATCCTCGTCATCTGACCGAGGTTCAAAATTACTTGGTCCATCCCAAAATAACCTTAATGTTGCTTTACAATGAAACATTAACATATCTCAACTGGTAATCAATAGTAAACATGCCTGAACTTACTGCAAATGGCGATCAAATTGAATAGCGCAAGGATTCGTTTTCTGTGGAGTGAAGGTATATCTTCCCTGAAATTTATCAACAGTTGCAAAAAGTTTATGCTGAAAATGCAATGCCACATCAAGCTATCGGTAAGCGGTGCAATATATTTTTGAATGAATCTGCGGTGCATTTTCTACCTGCCTGTCATCATTTATCTTATTGAATTGAATTGGTTGAATTCAGAAGACACCTCTGCAGTTGCTATTGCTGAAACAGATAATGACTACATCGTTAAGGCAACAATCTACGAGATTAGCAATACTGACTCTGAAACCAAAACTTAGTATCACAATAAGTAAATATACTTGCGTAAAATATCAAAAACGTTAGAAGCATTTGCAGATTGATTCAGTGAGTCATTTGATTGATGAGCGTATCCGTCATATGCCTTGAAAATCGCAGTTTTTCTGGTATGCATTTCTTCATTAATTAATTTCATTTCACACTATCATAGACAGCACTTCAAAATATATAATACTTTAAATATATTACAAAGGCGATAAACGATTACACATTGCAATTAAATTATTCATTGCCCATTAGTGCACTAAACAGCAGGGATTTTCAGCATTAGCATTCAGAATGTCCCCAAACAGATACTTGTTTCCGTAATCTTCAAGTATGTGGCATGTTATCGAGAATACATATGTTAAAAAACCAAATACAGCTAAGTTAGAGGATTAGCGCCTTAATTTAATATCTATTATTCCTATCCGATTTATTCTGTAGGCGTTTTCTATATCCTTATTCGCATACGTGAAAATAAATAAGAAAATATCAGTAACAATATTAGAAAAGTTAAATAGTTTGTTTTTGTAATAGAAAATATTTAAAATAAAAAAAAGAATAAAATGTATCATTACTATGGTGTTTAAAATCAGGAATGCGTAATGCTTGATTCTTATTCTAATTCTATTTATCGGAGACACGGAAAGGAACAAAATAAAAAGGCGTTTAAATATGATAAAAATGCATACGTATTCTCCTTTTTGGATTATCTGTGATATTATTTCTTAGAAGGAAGTATATTCGTTGGTTTTACTTTAACATATTCGTTCTTTGTTTCCTCGGGCATTGGAATAAATATTTTTTAATGAATAAATTGTGCTTTGCAAATTGTCATTTTTATATTTTCTAGTTATTCAAAAATAGGTTTTCAATTTTAAAATGCTACAAAATAATGGTATTTTCGTCAGATATGCATTTATTATTTAACTAAATGCAAATGTGAGGATTATCATTATAATTTAAAGATACAATGCTCAACATTTTTAAATTTATTTCACATATCATATTGATCAGATTGAGGGCGTCATAAGTTTTCTTAAACACAATTCAAATAATAGTTGTTTCAATATAAAATAGCAGAATAATTTTTAAATCCATTGCAAATATAAAATTTATTTCCATCTGGAATTCAAGGTTAATGTAAATTTATTCATTTTATGAAATAATAGAATTTTGAATAATTTATAATATTACCTATTCTAAAATTTAAAAATCCATACAATTGAAAAAGCTAAAAAATAATTTCCTTTATGTGCAAATTGAGCTTTTATGCTCGATATCCACGTCACTGAAATGGAGAGAGCGCACTCACTCGCTTTTCAATTAATTAAAGCCTTTTTTTTTATTTCGCCATATTTGATGTAATGGTTTTGCCTTAGCTGCCACGAACAAAAATTGTTAGGTGATATATTTCCTGTTGAATTCTATTTTGGTTATTTTATATTCAAATATATCCTTTTCTACGCATTAATTTTAATAAGGATATTAAATATAGGCTAGTCATAATTATAGTGTAGGCATTTATAATTCAATTATAACTAAAAGGTTGAGGGAAAATTAACGCTACTTTTCATTTATGCTATTTAAAAAACAAAAAAATGTATTTGTTGTTGTTACTGATGAAACTTGCTGTGGGCAAGCGCACTGACGGCCTTCAGCGATCTTAAGCCGAAGGAGCGTCTCTTGTTTCGGAAGGGCACTAAGAGTATGATTTAGCCACGCATTCATCAGCCCCTTTTTTTACAGGGGAGGACATTCACACACCTCCAAGAAGGTACACAGAAGAACAACCATGTCCTGACCGAGACTCAAACACGGGAAGCCCAGATCACGGGGAAGACGCTCCACCCCTTTGCCAGGACGCCGGCAAAAGTTTGTTTAATAATAACAAATCAAACTAATATTAATTGAGTACCTATTTTTTTCTTCTGTTAGGCAATGGCCTTTCATTTTTAATATCACATTCAATTCTTCATATTAACAATTCATGTATTGATCTGAGAATTCATTATTTAATATCGTTTCTTTTTTTAAATTTAAATTACAAAAGATATCCATATATTTACTTTAATCATGATGACCATAGTTATTAATAAAATTGAACAATCGATTCTACGATGCGTTATTCCTCCATTGATCTCCCTGATATGTATTAATAAGTCACCTAACTTAAGTAAATACTGTACACACAATATCAAATTACCTTTATGATAAAAATCATAAGGATTAGTATTAGGGCGAACAAAAACTTACATTGCTCAAACTCTTAAATTTTTATTGCAATAAAAGCAAATTTCTTATAGAAAAAGAAAATACTGAAATGTCCAGGAAATACATTGAATAATGGGAGAAAACTTATGAAGGCTTGCAATTAAGTGAATAATCCAATCATCAGCGTAGCATGATACGATCAGCAGCATCAATATATGACAACAGATAGTTAGCAAAATTGTTATATAAGTTATTGCAGCCAGATTGATAGATTGAAGGTATTTTGAACGTGATCGTAATGCCGACACATTAGGGATGGGACAAATCATCTTCGAGATAACAAATTTGAATTTTCGCATACGACAAATTCACGAGCGTGCCATTAATATCAATATCGGTAAAACAACAAATTTTGCACATGTATAAGCCATAAAAATACTTTTGGATGAGCATGCGCGAGCATGGAGAAATATCCTCAGATTGTACATGTCAATAGGAATCTAAAGATTCAATGTGAAGGAACCACTGGAATACTGTGCATATGCAGTTAACATAGTATGGAACCCCTGATAGGCCAATAGGTTATTCTGGCAAGGGAATATCCAAGCAAACCTGTTCGCTCACCAATAAAAAATTATTGCTCATTGTGCATTCTGCGGATTAGGCCAGTTTTTAACCGAATAATGCAAAATATCCCCATAATTCGAGAATTATTACTGAGTGTCTTCAGCAACACTATTTTTACTTTAGACCTTTTAATTTGTCACAAATTTTCAGATATTAACCTTATTGAACATATATTTATAGGTTTTCAGCAGGCTGTTCTTGAGAATCCCCATCCCACTCCATAACAATCTCCACAAGTCTGATCTCCACTCCCATAGATTTGGGGACTGTCCTTCGAAATTAATGACGTGAATTGCTTTCAGTATACTTTCAGACGTTAGTCGAGTCCATGACGTGCTGTTTTACGCCACTTTTGTACGTGAGTTTCAAGTGACATAAGATAAGTGCACCAGTTTTTGGCCCTTAAGTAAATTATTCTATCACATGAGATATCACTTTTTTACATTTTGTGCTTATTTTAATTCTTAAATTGACCTTAAAATGCCATTTTTGTACTCCTTGGTAAAAGTTATACACATTTTTGATATAAATAGAATCCCTGATTTAGGTTACTGCAATTATGAGCTTTGTTTTTTAAGTGCAAATGAAAGTGAGGATTGATACACAGTAAAACATTTGACAGATTTATTCAAAATTTCTATATTTTGATACAGAATTTCTTCATCTATATTTTAGGAGTTAAACCGATGCACCAAATTTTATCTACAAAGTTCATATTGTTTTGTAGTTAATGTACACCCTTACAATCGAATATACAATTCCTGTGAATAATTTCCATTCGAAATTTGATAGAAATCTACTAATCTTGTAAATACATAAGCCAAATTTCATAAATCTAGTTTAAATCAATTTGAGTTAATGTGTTCACAGAGAGACTGACATAATGCAAAAAAAAATGTGTATTCAGATTCATGAACTTTAAAACTTGGAGATTCGTGGAAACTTGGAACTTCAAATACGTTGACGATCGCGACACTTTTCCTACGTGTACAAAAAGAGCACGATATAATTTCAAAGATAAGACTTAATATTTTCACAGTTCACGAAGATACAAAATGTTTGTTTTATTTTTTGAAATTCCTTAATTACTGAAGACATGTATAAAAGGTTGTAAATAAATTAGATACTTCCTTCATTGATTATATTTACCACCTTTTAATCTCTACTGAAAAATTAGATATCCTTTTAATATTAAATAAAGATATATTTTGATGAAGAGCCTAATTCATATATTATTTTAATCAGAAACTTAACATGTCCGTATGATATTAATAAACAGAAATGCTTTAAATTTTAATGCATTTCACAACTTCAAATGAGAATTGTATTCTAAAAGATTGCTAATAGAAAATATAAGAAAAAAAATTGTCAATATTAATTTCCAATTCCAGACATTTTGAACTTACTTATTAGACTTGAAATAAATTATTCATTATGAGACTCGAATAAATTATTCAAACTCAATGTTTTTCATTGCCTATCGTACGCGATTACATTATAACACGAAATAAACAGGCTGTTGCCATTAAATTGGTTGAAAATTTAAAATTTAAATCCTTTCATTATTTAGGGTGAATTTCTATAACATGGTTTAAATCTTATATTAAAATGTAATAAATATCTATATAATTCAAAAGAAAATTATAAACAATGTTTTATTCAATTTTCAATAACGGAAAGTATTTTATTTTTCATATACGAAGTAATTAACGATTTTTATTTGCACTTTTTAAAATTGCATTGGTTTAAAATATAAGTTAATAATGATCGTATTAGGATTGAATTGTGTTTTCTAATTTTCTGTTTAGAATGAGACTGTACTGATACTTTTAATGCTCATTCAGTCATTTGGAAGAATTCAATGCATGAAAGAATTATATCAAACTGTACATATTAGATTGTAAATGCATAATAGACATAAAATATAGTACATATTAGATTTTTTTATTCGTGCAGTTATGTCTGAGGAAAGACATCTAACGTTTTATAATCACTGTACTATGCAAGAAATTAAAGGAAATAGCATACGAATGCAAAATGCGTTCAAGTACATCTTTATTATCCTTCGCTGTTCCTTGATCTGTCCTGTTTCAAGTTCATCAAATGAAAACTCTAAAGAAAAATTTCTAAAGTACACAATAATATTTCTGAATGTATTGATTGTATTTTATCGATGCTTCAATTGCATTTTAACTGTTATATACTACAGAAATATTTTATATTTTGCTGTCGCAAGTGCCGTTTCTGATATGGTTTTATGTATATGTCGTCTAAAACTTCTATATAGCTTCAATTGTCTTCATGATATTGCCGATAGATTAATTGATACAAACTTAAATAGAAACAGCATCGTTTTACTTTTAATATATATCTGGGCAATTTCCATCTTTTTAATGTACGTACCAGTTACATCATTCTTGATTTATTCAAATAATAATGGCATCGATCCTTTCGTCAATTTCTTCTTATCCATAACTGGAGATTTTAGCTTTGCTAACAGAATACAAATACTACTGAATACTTTAAATGCGTTACTGTTCCTCGCGCCTTTGAACGCATTCAGCATATACTATGTTCTTATCTGTCATCAATTAAATTGTGCCATGAAACATCTATCTGCGGAATTATCAGTTCTCAGAAATGAAAACATTGAAGATTTGATTCGTCAATACTCATCCTTGAAATTCTTTGCTGAATATATTGATGAAAAGTTGTGTTTCTTAATGTTCTGTGGAGCCTTTTTAACTGCTACAACTCTTTATTATACTTTAACCATCCTTTCTCATTACGGGTTGAGTTTCAATTTTGCTGTACTTCTCTGTTTGTGTTGGAACACTACAACATCTTTCATCGCTCAGACAACTGCAGCAACTGCATTTTCAGAGACATCTGTGAAGGTAACGAAACTTATCAGAACGTTAGATCACATGCAAAACACTCTCTCCACTGGAAATAAGCAAGACTCCCTAATCAACGAAGGAATGGAGATCTGTTTTACGGCTTGGAAAATCGCTCCAATAAAAAGAAGCTTCATATTTGGCACTTTTGGCACTATAATCACTTACGTTATGCTTTTCAACAGTATTGATTCTACCGCTTGTATTCAGAATTAAAATCTTTTTTTTTATAAAGTGAATTCTTTTTCTTGAATTTTATTTTCTTGCTGAATTTGGAATATTTCCAACCATTGGTGAGAGAAAAACGTTTTTATATCCTTATTAAAAAGATTCTATGATGGATGCTTATAAAAAATAATATTTCTCATTGAAATTTAAAAATTGTATAACTATATCTTTTAGGTGTCAAATCATGTTTCATTTCTTTTGGTCTTAAACTAAAGCAAATAATATATGGCTTAAACTATAAGCGTTTTCCAGATGAAAAATGGACTTCAATGGAAAGAATATATTTATTGGAAATCAAAAGAAATTGACGTATGTTGTAACACATTATCCTATTGTTTAAGTAGCATATCTGTGTCTTCGCTGTAGAAAGAAAGTGAACAATTCTTGAGGAAATTATACTAGCTTTCTTCATTTTCACAGTCTGAAAGAAATTATGTCTCTTATAAAGCTGTCTTCAGTGATACAAAGATGATCTAAGTTCCAAATTGAAAGACTCGGACTGCACGGTGGATGTTCTAATACTTTCCAACATTTTTTTCAAAGTTTTCTGAATTTCTCAGGCGGGCTTTGGGATTGTAGAAGGATTTCTTATTAAGTGAGAAGTCTTGGCAATTTGCTTTTGATTGTTTTTCGTGATGTTGTCTGAATTCTACAGTATTGTGTTAAATTGATAATATTCCTTTAGGGCAGGAAATCATTCAAAAGTGGTCCACGACTATCGATGAATCAGAAACCGTACTGTCTCGAGCCATTTGGATCTTGACGTATAAACGTACGAAAAAAATACGAACAGCTTTCACACCTGCACGATTCAACTTCAATGAAAGTCTTATCGGGGCCCACGCCCTCTCAAAACGACTGTCCCCTTAATGATGAAAACTGGAAAGAAGACTTGACTGCCATGCCATAAGCTGAGTTACATCGTGACGATAGGATGGATATTCAAAAATTGACAGAGTCTTCTGATGGAGCTACTTGAGGCAGGTGAGGGAGAGAGGAAGTGTTACCAATGAAGCAGCAGGTTGACAAAGGAGTAGTTGAGGATGACGCAAGACGTCATCCTCAACTACTCCTTTTTCCTCAATCCTTTTTCCTCGTCATCCTCAACTACTCCTGTTTTCGGGTGAGGGAGCTGGATTGTCTATTGTTTGTTGACAGGGAAAATTTAGACGGTTGGAACATGATGTAGAAATACTTAGTCCATGAGAGTGTTGTGAATAATCAGTTTCTTTTTATCTTGGTTTACTGTTTTATTTGCTAGTTTGGCTGCTTCATCTAATTTTGGGAATTTTTTAATACTTTTCTAAATTTTTTCCTCATTTCTGAGGTTTTCATGATCAAGGGGAAGTTTTTGATGATAGTGAAATGTGGGTTTTCGATTGATAAGCTAGTTGGGAGAACAGACTATGGTAAGGGGGGAGGCTTGATTTTTTTAACGTATGTATTACATACCTTCTACTGCCCTTTATGTCCCTGTTCGCTGGTATTGCTATAGCTACAGTCATTCTGACGTAATCCCAAGTGTCCAATTTTCATTTGGACAATATTTATATCAATGCTCTAAATTTGGTTATAAACTAATACATTGTATTCCTAAAAAATAACCTGTCCTTAACGATTATAAATTTAAAAAGCAAATCAGCTATATAGAAGCAAATACTTTTTTTCAGTTGGACAATGGATAGCGAAATCAGATGAAAAGTGCCTCCTTATCATTGAATTATGAAGAAAAGGAGGATATATCTGACAAACAGTACAACACTGATTTCATTGAAAATGAATTTTCAAAAATGCAATACAAGGCTTCAAGGACAAATGCTTGAATAACAACTCAAGAAAGGCTTGACAACAAGTGTATTTTACATATAATTAAAGTACTTCAATGGCTCATAATTGCTACTGAAACTCATTTCCTTTGTGTAAATGGTTTGTATTAGTGTTTTTCAGTACTATTGGGTTTCTGTGCTTTTGTTAGTTCATCGTCCTTTCGTCCAAGTTGTAAATGACTAGTAGGACACTTAATCAATGCTTTTGGACTGTTCTGCTGTCATTAGATTTTATTCTATTATGTATGCGATGTATATTTGTTCACTGCTCTCACTAATGTAGAGCTGTTTGTGACAGTCTCCACGAGATGGCTCTGGTGGTGCTAGGGAGAAACCTAACTTTAGCGAATATAGAATGAGGTTTAGAGACAGGATGTTGGACTGTTCGTGTTGATTAGCCATGAACCATGGTAGCACGATGAGATGACCATACTAAAATATGTACTAAAACTGTAAATATAAACCATAGAGCCTATCTTAGACACAGTTAGTTTGGTAGTGAGTGCTTTCAGAAGATGGGCACATTCTCCTCCAAATTATTAACATTTACATTACCGAGAAAGAAACTCTTGTAACCCTTGCATTACAGCCACATATTCTATTATAAAGCTTAGTTAGTTCTTATATTTAAAAAAAACTATTCTCAAAGTTTGTAAACAATATTTAAGATGAGAAGAATTGAAAATTTTCTTCATCGAATAATTTCGACTAATTGCACTTATTAGTTTTTACGGAGCATTAATGATTTTAAAGAAGCTAATATATTCAAATTGGCATAATTTGATTTATTTTGGTGTTAATGAGTCAAAATATATTCGCATTTCACTTAAAACAAAATGTATCCCAAAAACTTTTGTATCACAATTTTTTAAAAAATACTAAATTCAAGCAGAATATTTATTAATCGATTATGTATTTCCATTCAATATGTACTGCTGATGTTTGATTAATTATTTGATAAATTCTCATCTATTTGCTACAAATTTGATTTTGGTAATTTTTTTTAAATAAAAGGACTTCAGTTTTTTTAAAATTTATTTTTAATCAAAGTCACTGTTATGTCTTTCAACAATTACTTTTATATCTTTCAACAATTACTTTTATATCTTTCAACAATTACTTTTATGTCTTTCAACAAGAATTTTTCCATAATGATAATGCTTAAAGTGCATCATTTAAATCTTTAATTTTGACAACAAAATTAAATTGCCGTTCTTAACATCAATGAG
The DNA here is from genome assembly GCA_026289955.1 of Argiope argentata. Classification (NCBI taxonomy): domain Eukaryota; kingdom Metazoa; phylum Arthropoda; class Arachnida; order Araneae; family Araneidae; genus Argiope; species Argiope argentata. The sequence continues at coordinate 1,969,803 of JAOUZG010007800.1, read as the reverse complement.
CAATAGTTTTTATAAAGAACGATATCAATTTCCCAATAATATTTAAAAGTGTCTTTTTAAGATTTTATGATCTGTAGCTAAAATTCTGTGTACATTTCTAAATTTTGAGGACTTTTTTTTTATAAATGTTGGCAATGGGACGAAATAATACCCCAATATCAGCTTTGTAATGATCGGGTTGCAATTTAATCGAATTCTGCCAAAACAAGCAATATATCGGTGATAAATTTAAGATAAATTATTTAGTATAAATGGCATAAAATGGGCGACGTTGGTCAGCACGGTGTCCACTTCTCCTCTTCTGCAGTTTCTTTCGTTTGCAGCGAGTTTGCGGGTGACCAACCCCGCCAGAATGAAACGCCCCCTTTCTTTGTCTTCGATGACCATCGGGACGCCTCGATACATGCAGGCGTCCACCCCTTGCGGATAATCAGCGCAGAACGCATTCGGGGCAGAGCAGGAATGAAGACCTTGTCTCCGGCAGGCTTCCGTGCATTGGTCGCCCAGAAGCACAGAAACATTCGCCACTTCATAATTCACGGCAGGAATGGTCATGTACATCGTGTAGTTGTACCCCCAACCGGGTACCTGAAACGGAAATGCATCGTAAAACATAATAAAAATCAAAGGTGTTTTTTCTGTTGTTGTTACAAAGTTTTGTAAAGCGGGAGAAAAAAGATAATAAACTTACTTAAAATACTGTAATTTACGTTTCAAAAATAAAATGGTTGCAATAGGCTGTAAAAACACATATTTTTTTAAGATGCAAACATTTTGTGCTAATTTTCCACTGCGACGCAGAACAAATCTTCGTCAAAGGTAAAATTTGACAAAGTTTCTATTTTAAAACGCGGAAAAAATTAAGTGTAAGATAAATGAATAATTAGTATTCTTCTACAACAAGAGAAATTTGAATTTTAAGTATGAATAATTAAATTTCATTTTATTACGTTTTTGGTTTTCCATAAATAATTGGTTGTGGAAATTATAATGCTTACTTCATTTGAAGTCAATTTTTTTTTTCAATTCCTTCTATTAGTTCATATCGCTAATAAAATACTTTCTACTGGTCAAATATATTTTGTAAACTGGTTTTGGATAACACTCATAGTTAATACAGTTTTTCCAAATAAGGATTCATTCATTAAATTTGATTAATGTTCAATACTTTAAATGGAGTTTTAGCAGTTTGTATTAAAAATTGAAATCAACAGGCAGTAGCTCAGTCGGTAAAATGCGAAGATTTCAGTATTTTTCACGTGAAGGTGAAGGACGCGAGTTCGATTCTCTCAAAAGGCAATAGGTTTTGATAAATATTTTATAATCATTATAATTATTTAATAAAATGTAACTAAAATAAAAAATTGCTTTATTCCCTTCAGTAGGAATTAATTTTACAATTTTTTATATTACTTGTCATAAAATATACAAGTGGAGATTAATTGCTTTAGAGGAATATAGAATGATTAGGATGGAGTGATATGAAAATGAGTATAGAACATTATTATAAGATTAGGCTCAAAGTTATTGCCAAAAAATTACTGTTTAGAGAGAAGAATACAGAAAAAAGTCTCAGGTAATATCTCCTCGGAATAAATCACCATTATTATTTGTATAAAATTTAAGAATTTATATTTCAATCTTTGATATCTTGTTCTAAGAAATTGATTGCCAACAACAAATCGCCTCATCCCAAACTTTTATTCGGTTTTGTTTGGGTGTTTCTCCAGAGTCAACAACATCAACAACAAAAAACAGGAAATCAGTGGGAGAAAGGGTAGTAAAATATGGAGAGTCATCGATATTTTCTACCAAGTCTTAGATTCATTTTCCCGCGTAGTTTTCTCTGTTTGTGGCCATTGGTATTTCAGCATTATTTTGCAAATTAAGGAACTTCTTAAGAGTTCACGGTCAATGCTCTTTTCTGTTAAATTGTTCAGATAAAATTTATATACATCTCTCACATCTGATTATTATTATTTCTAATGGCATTTGTCATGTACAAGCACGCTGACGCGGTCAGAGATTTTAAGCTGACAGGAGCGTCTTTTGTTTTTAAGTAGCGCCAAACAGGGTCTTACATCTTAGCTTCGTTCATTCATCACATTCTCTTGCACAGCCCCTTTTTTCCTGGGGGGGTGGTCACATTCATACATCTAACAGATAGAACAGATGAAAAACAACCAGCCTGAACTAGGATTCGAACATAGGGGCCCAAATAGCGTGGGAAAAGTGTTAACCCTGTGCCGGGTCATCGGCATATTTGATTATACATTCAGGAAATGGATGATTTTTCTTTCTCTCCCTAGTGAATATTAAATATTTTTGTAAATAATTAAGTTAATAAATTGATGTCTAACCATTCAACGAAATTTTTTTTGACAATCTAAATGATATCTCTTAGAGTGGTTTCAAGTTGGTCAAAGGCAATTTGAATCTCATTACAAAATGCTAAAACTCTATTTAAAGTATAAAAAATTAGTTAAATTTAATGAATCAATTAATGTTTGAAAAAAACTGTATTAACATCGAGTGTCATCCACCATCATCCAAGTTTTAAAAAAATATATTTGAACTTAAGTGAATGAATAAAATGTATTTTATTAATGATTGAAAATTTGAACAAAATGTATAAATATATATATATAGGGGGATTGTAAACTAATAGTAGGAATTGAAAATGATCTTAAGAGAATCGAAACGTTCTCAACAATAACAGTTATCAAAATTTCAACTGTAAATAAAAATTATTCTTTCGTAAGTAAATTATCTACTTGATAGAAAATTTAAAACGTATAGAACGAATATTCTTTTTTAATTTTAAAATACGAGAAATATATATATATATAATTCTTTATGTATTTGTTTTTAAAAGTAAATCAAATATGTGTTGTGATGCGATAATTTTCAAGTTCTTAACTATCTAGTCAATATACTAAAAGATTTTTTTAATGAATGTCATGCAAATTAAGAATCAATATTTTATATGATAAATACATTCTAAAGATTAATACTCTTACGCACAAAATATAAAAAGTGGTTTAATAGATGTATTGAGAAATTGTTTCATGCATACCAAAAGTTAAAAAAACACGATCCGAGTAAAGGGCAATAAACTTAATTTTCTTTCATAGTGATCATCCTTCTAATAAAAAAAATGTATAATCTTTCGACTTTTCAAAACTATATAATTTATTCATTTTTGCAATCAGCAAAATGTCCCCTATTTTATTAGAGTAAAATTGGAAAATCAATTTTTGGAGATAAGAATATTTCCAGATCTCTCCAAGAGCAAAATCATTCTGGGTGTCCAGTTTTCGAGATCAGCGGCCTCAGAAGAAGAGGCATTGTTTAGTTTGGCTAAATAAAAGAAAACTCATATTCGAGAAAGATTTTATTAATGAGGATATAAAATACAATTCCCCTATTTTGAAAAGACTCCTATGAAAAGAGTTTTAATGAGCAATTATCTTTTTATATGGGCGTCGGAAACCAAACACTTTTTATAATCTAATGAACAGTAATATCCAGAATTTACGATTTAATTGAAATAAGTGGAAAAACTTGTAATATGAATTTTCGCTCTTATTCTTTTTGCATATAAAATTACATTAATAATGATTAATTATGTAACATTATTAGTATGATAAAATGCTTTAAAAATAATAATATTAAATTTTCATTTAAATCGTTACATACTATTTTAAACTTAAATTTAAACACAACAAAATAGAATTTTTTAAGTATCAATCATTTCGTAATATAAATAATTAATGTGATTTAATTACTATTTTCAACATTATCATATTGAAAATAGCAATAATACTCTAAAATAGAATTATTTCCTATTTTATTATTTTCCTATTTCCATGATTTCCTGATTTTACATACATGTTGTAAAATTCATTTTCAACGTCCTACATGAAAAATAATGAATCTAATCTAATTTTAATTTAATTACTTGTTATATAGGAGGTTCTCAGTAAAAAAAAAAATCTATTTTTTAAATCAAAACCGAATCTATATTTCAATATTTTTCATGAATTACTTTGAAGCTTATTATTTTTCAAAGAACCATTTTCTTTCCAAAAAAATAAAATTCATAACAAGTAATACAAAAAAATTCTTAAGTCAATTTTTACTTGGGTGAACATAGAAAAAAATTAGCTACTTTTTATTAAATAATTACGATTAATATAAATAATTTATCCAAAATGATTCGCAACTGAACTCTCATTCTTCACCTTCACGTGAAAAATACTGAAATCTCCGTATTTTATCGATTGAACTAAGAACTGTTGATTTCAACTGCTAAATCTTCTTTTAAAGTAATGAAAATTAAATGAAATTTAATGAATGAATTAGTATTTGAAAGAAACTATGTTAACATAGAGTGTCATCCACTACAAGTTTAAAACATTGTACTTGTATTTCAGTGGATGAATAAAAAGTACTTTATAAACGATTGAAAATTTGAAGAAGAAATATATAGGGAGAATGTGAGCTAATAGTACGAATTGAAGAAAAAACACTTTTAAAATCTATCAATTTTCTTTCCATACAATTTTTATTCTGATTTTAATAAAATAAATATAAATATTTTTATGTTACAGCAACATCTTTTTGGTTTAGTAATTTTATTTGTTTCAAGATGAGCTATGAAATGAGATTAAATAACAATTTTTCTGTGGATACTTTATCTGCTATTTAATTAAAAGTGATTTTTCAACCATAGTATGTTAACAGACAAGATTAAAACATTATCATGCCAAGAGTTTCATGATAGAAATTATAATTTACTTACATTTATTTTATTTTACTACTAATAAATAATCGCGACTTATCAGTATGCATTATTTTATTATTTTTCATATCATACGAGATACTTATCATTACATATATATCGTATCAATATACTCTACATGATGATATGGTCAATAGACTTTTACACCACTATTTCTTTTATGAAATATTGAATAAATCATAATATAAACGCTGGACAGAAAACTCTCCATTAGACGCTTCCAAGTCAGTCATGAAAGAACGTTCCATTTATGGAGCCTCGATTTTGTTAAAACTAGTTTTTAATTCGTGCGCACATCTCCTTCACATTTAACTACTAGATTTTTAGATGATTTATCTTGCATCAAGAAGATAATCCTCACGGAATTTAGTTAATGTACTAATAATAAATCAATGTCTTTAACTTATATATCTTGCATGTACAGTAAACTCCCGAGTTTCCGGTTCGCGACATTCCTGCTTTCATGTTATCGGGCCTAGTAATCTTTTATCGTAATTAAATGTGGAAGGCAAAGCATGACATTGGCACCATGGCCAAACTACTAACAAAAATTGTAAGCCTTGACTATGATACGGTTACCTTTTCATATCTTTGCCATCATTTATCAGTTTCTAAATACATTGACGAATTCTTATTTTAACCGCTTTGCACTCCGAAAAATAATTAGATGCAAAATTTTTCAACTAATACAAAGACTTGTTTCTGTTATGAAAAGTAAATATACATAATTATTTTAAATCGAATTTCTTTGAAAAATAAATAAATAAAGCGTCAAAATGCCTATTTTAACACATGTTGCTGCTTCTATGCTTCACCGGATCACATTCACATTCTGCACAGATAAATGGAGAGCGTAATGCTCAATAAGAAGGGAGAAAATATGTATTATTATAGTGAGTTTTGGTATAAACATTCACTGTTATAATACATATTTTCTCACTTCTTATTCAGTATTTAAGATAACTGAACCTTCTGGCAATGGTTGACTAAGGAATGAGTTCACAGAACTCCCCTCTATCTGGCTTTTTGGTTACCTGGGATACCCTTCCGACACATTAGGCCGGATACTCAGAGTAACTGTACTGTCATTGCTTTTATTATTGTTGTTTTATAATGCATTTGTCTAAATACCATGCATCCTGTAAGATAACTGAATTCTACAACTCATTAACAGCATTACCACAAACTTTTAAGTCAAATGATCTCTATTAATAAATGTAAAAGATTTGTATTACTTTTATTATATGAATTATTGGTTTCTTAAAGTATAAAGATTCACTTTTATGTACTTATTTTTATACTTGATCTGTTCTTATTCTGAATATGTGCCTGTAGTATATTATTGACTTAATTATATGCAGACTAATTTTTTTTAAAAAAATCCTTTTTGCTTCAGAATAAAAATTTTATCAAATTATATAAGGCAGACATAAAGGGTGGATGATTTGTGAAAAGTTCAAATTTCCTTAAAGACTGGCAATATTTTTTTAAATAAGGATTATTGGTATCTGTAAGTAGGAAGATGCTTTTACGTACAAATTTTTGTACTTTTGAATAATTCTAAAGCTGTACCTGTAGTAAATTATTAACTTATTTATTTTCAAACTTATTGCAAAAAAATTGGCTCACCAATCCTTTTTGCCCCGGAATCAAATATTTGTCAGTAAAGTTGAAATCAGGCAGACATATAGGTTGAATGGTTTGAGAAAAGTTCAATTCAGATTCAAACTTGAGGAGAGCAATATCATTGGCTTTCGTTTCATTATTGAAGTCGGGATGTAAAATGACTCGAGATATCTGGGGAAAAATAGAAATATAGATTAAAATTTATTTAAATCTATTCAAATGTTGATCACGAAATATCCAAACACATTTCATTTATATTATTTCAGATGCAACATGGGTAATGAGAACATTTTTGAAAAATGAAGTAGTAAAACATGACGATAATATAACCCACAGGATTCCAAGCATTAATTCATAATAATTTTAATAAGTCTTACTAAAAGAATATAAAACAAATAAATTTTATAGGAATGTCATTTATCAGTTTATTTATTTTTAAATGATTCTCAGATGTAATCTATTTGGACTAAAGTTGATAAAACTTACATCAAAGAATGGGAAATCTTACTAAATGAAAACGGATCCAGAAATAAATAATGTTCCGTGATTTCTATGAAATAGGAGATTTGAATTTAAAAAATCTACCGTAGTAATAGCGAATATCTCACAAGAAGCTCTAAGGTGTATTTTAAGAAGCTTGAAAATAAAAGCTATGATGCCAAGGGAAAAGATAATAAAGACTTCTTAGTGTTGCTTTACAACGGAACGTTAATATAACTAAATTCAACTTCGCGAAAGTTAGATACAATATCAACATGTCCCTGCAGATCAATACTCCTGTGCAGCTTTTTGCTGTTACACAGAATGTAGCTCCAGAAACTTTCCCGTAATTAAGGTTATGTTATACAACAAGTTCATCAATGTTGTTGCTACTCACCTGTAGCTTAATAATCTTAGCTTTCAAATCTCGTTGATTTAGAAGTACCAGTTGAGACTCCTTGGAATCGCACCCGAGAACGCTGTCATATTAAAACTTCTTCCATATAGATAAGAGATGTCTTTAAATAAACAATGAATGCCAACGGATAGAAGCCAATCCAGTAAAGGATGTTACTGTGTCGCCGAGTCACTCGTTCCAAGAAACATCGCTCATTAATCGCGTCACTTTATTGCATTTTGTTTTGCTCGTTATGAGAGGTGCTCATTGAGTGAGATCTGACTCAGGGTTGGGGTTTTATTTTTAATTCTGGTGATACCTGAAAGTGAGATTCTAGTTAATCAGTCGACTCTACTCGGCTCTTAGTACAAACAAATACTTACAAATTTTGTACATACAAATTTAGTACTCGGCTCTTAGACTATATTATTCAAACAAAAACTTTGGATAATTTTGTAATTTTTTCTTAATCAAGAAGGCTTTTGTCTTCTAACTGAAGCTCAATTTTTGAAATAGTCTCCGATTAACTCATGATTCGTGTTTGCATGTGAATAAGATGTTGGCTTCAGAATCGGAAGAATTCAGATTGGAGATCCGATTCCAATAAAGAACTACCGTGTAATTGGTTTTGGTGCACACTAGATCAATCGAGGCCAAAACCCCTCCGACTGGTGTGATGTGGCACTTTGAAGAGGGAATACAAGCTCAGGTGTCCTCTGCGTCATCTGAACGCAGTTCAAAATTAAAAGGTCAGTCACAAAGTAGTAGCCCTAGTGTTGGCTTAAAACGGGATGTTAATATAACCAAACTAAACTAAATTTAGTTAAGTCATTCGAGTATTAATTTTCTAAATATGAATTCATCGGCAGAAGTAAAACCATATCTTCAGCCCAAAATAAAAGTCCCATTTTTCTTTGTGGAACTTACACTTCTCTTTTGCTCCGATCCAGAGTCACCTGTTGGCCTTGGGTAAACAGTACCAAATAGTAACCGAATTCTCTGAGTGACTGTGGCGCACTGAGCAGCTGTGAGGACCGTTCCCTTGTCCAGAACGACACCTCCGCAGAACAAGTTTTCGGCGTCTTCTGGAGTGAGAGCAGCGATTCCCATTGACCATGGCCAGTCACCGACCCTCTGCATAGGACCTCGTCTTTGGTTGGTGCGGGGAGGAATTTGACCGCAGACTGAAATTTACAAAGAAAAAAGAAGAATTTTGATATTTTAAATAGAAATATAGCAGAGTGACAATATTTTATAATTATTTCAAGAGATTACTTTCCCAATTTTTATATTATAAAAATATATAATAAGAATTAGACTCTGAAAACATTATAGTGATGAAAATTCATCGTTTATCAATTCCAATATAAGCAGTGCAAACAATATACAACTTTATGTTGAAATTCATCATGTTCAAATACATCATCATTAGCATGTTGAAAATGCATGGTTCTACATAACAAAGTACGTTGAACAATTAGTAAGCAATAAACTGAGAAACATTTTTCTTTTTGCTGAATAACACGAGAACAATTAATATTTACTCACAAATTATTCATATCTTTTGTTTATTTTTTTTTGTGTATGGGTTTACATGAAAGAAAAGGATTCTTTCAGAATTCAGCTATAATCTGGCTTAGTGCTTCTTCCATTGAACCTAAAAAGCTTATTAAAATTAAAGAATAAAATTTCACGAAAATAAAACTGTTGCTAAATTTTTTTTTTAGTTTTACCGTGGTGAAAATATATTCTTTGTAATAAAAATTTCCGAAGTCATTAAAAAACACGTTAAAATTTGAATTAGTGTTAATTAGTTAAAAAATATATTGAAAATTTAAACCTTAATTTTAATGAATATCAGCAATCTAAGAGGTAATAAGGTGTAAAATTTAAAAAGTTCTAGACAAAAAGGTCTAACATAAAAACTAATTTTTGATTGATTTTTACATCGTAGAATTTTTATATCATATCCGTGATTCAAGTACTCTCATGCTAACATTGATGCATGTTGAAAAGAAAAGAAAATTTCTGGTAGTTCACTACCCTCTGAACATGTAGTGCCGAAGTAATCCGGTGGGCAAGACGAACAGGAAGTTGTGTTCTCTGCGCACGTCTGGCAGTTGGCCCATCTTTCACAAGTGGGTTGGTCATTTGAAGTATCTTGGAAATAATGCCTGCAAAACAGAAATGTTTTACACTTTCAGAAAAAAAAGTTAAAATATAAAAAAAAATATTTTCTGTTTTAGAAATAGAAAAATTCTAAATTTCAGTTCTCAGCAATCACTGCGGGGCCTGGTGGTAAGGTCTCGGCTCGTGAGCCGTAGGGTTTCAGGCACAATACCATCGTTTAAAAGTTTCTGTTGCTCGTTAAATCCGTCAGGGTCAAACTTCTTCCCACTGGTGTGGTGTGGTGTGGAGAGGGGATGCCAGCTCAGGTGTCGTACTCGTCATCTGGCTACGGTTGAAAATTACGAAGTCCGTCTCAAACTAGCCCTAGTGTTGCTTTGCAACGGGATGTTAATATAATTAAACTAAATTAAATTCGTCATGTTCCATCATATAATTATCCCTTTTTTATCATTCCGAATAAGCTTTAAAAATTCAGACATCACACGCAATCTGGTGCTAGAGAAAGTGAAATATAATAATGGCAAAATTTTTAGTAAAAAGGATAGATATCTTAAAACCACCTGTGCAGACCGATCTGCCCGACGACACACGTTAAAACCTAAATGACCAGATCACCGCAGCAGAAACACTAGTGGAAATTGTGGTACAGTCCTAAGGGTAATCATCAGCCAAGGAACAACCCTTCCCTTTGGAAGAACATCCCGTCATGGATGGGAGGAGCCGACCTTTACTTTTTTCAGTGTCCACCAGAGTGACGAGAATCAATAAACAGACCAGAAGCTCCTCGTCCTCAACTTCGAGTTGCCTCCCAGCGAAATAGAGAGGATAGGTAATCACTCATACTGACTACTCCGACAAGCTGGGAGGCAGGGCTCTTACCGGCCACGGTCCAACCTTTCCTTTGAGAAATACGTATCGCCATCCAAAAGAGGAGTCGACCGCATACACTTCTGTTCTCAACAGGGTAGCCAGAACCCATCAGCATTCCAGTGGCTTATAAGTCACAAATATACGGTTCCCATCAGTGGGATAATAAGCGAACCAAATAATACTTTCCAACTAATTTCGATTCGGGTATGATTTTCTTACTATTAGTCCTCTTTGCTATAAGTTTCCTACTATAAATAAATCTTCAATAATTTTTTAGTGCCATATTCTAAGAATTTTAGAAGGGATCCTAAGAAACACAATAGAAATATCCTACATTCTTGTATACTTACATCATATTATGCATTTCGTAGTATAGGCTTTATAACAAATAAAAATCAACTCTACATTTGTCTTTTCTTGTAGTAAATCCATTAAATTCACAATCTCCAGAAGATATGGAGTTAAGGATATCAAGCCACTGGAGTACGGGATACAGAAGTGTTGTGGTACGATTTCGGTTTTAGGATGATTGAGAAAAAGCTGAAATTGAACTTCCTCCATCGAAGTAAATGTACCGATATTCAGGCTAAATACGAAACAGAGTGGCAAATGATTTATAAAAATATTGGAATTGGAGTGGAAAGTTGGAAGAGAGATGCTGTCAAGTCATAATTTGTCTTCATTAACTTAATCATTAACCAGTATAAACCGGTTTAGAACAATCTCGAGACTTCTCTAACGGTCTCTATCTCTCTTCCTATGGATAGATAGGTATACATAAGTAATGATAATTTTTTAAAACTTTCATTTTCAATTTTTCTACCTGGCAAACAAAGTTTTGGAGCCTGACCGATTTTGAGATGAAATAACGGCATGACGTCATGGTTCTACTCCAACCTTTTAAAAACGCATCTTCTTTCAAAGAGGGAACGTACCAAATTATTAAAATTAAATCAACCTTTTAAAACGCATCTGCTTTCAAAGTATACATAAAAATAATGCAATACTGGTAAAAGGAGGTAAAATACATATGCGATTAAAAGATGTTGATAAATGTTGCCATGTATACTTTATGCACTGTCTCCACGATTTCGATAATTCAAAATCTCTAACGAGAAAAATCATCATGTTCTCACATGATAAAAAAAATTAATTAATCAATATTTGATAGTGAGAACATAAATTTCTTTAAGCTTGTCTTATCTTTTCTGAGTAATGAAACAAAAGTACCCTGCTGAATGGTATCAATACTGAAAGACAAATGAAATTTGGCACTTTTCCTTACTACAAACCTACAATTCCATTCGACAGATCGAATAAAAACAACTATCATTGAATTTTTTTTTTATTTCAGGCTCATGTATTTTCATATAGACTAAGTCATACTCCTCAGATAAGCATATAAAATTTAATTCTGATTCTAATGCCATTAAAACTTTAATGCATAACATATATACACATTCCTTTTAGACTACATTATTAAAGAAACCACGTTGATCAAACAATCGATAAGAGCACATGTTCTTTTTTTCATCATGTGAGAACATGATGTTGTTTTCGTTACGAAATTTTGATAATTTAAAGCAACGAAAGACTGAAGCTCGAAATCGGGTAGGGAATGAACCAGGCATAAAGGGCTGACTATATTCATCAACACCTGTTAATCGCATATATTTTTAAATGCTTTTACCAATTGACTTAGTATTATGTACGCTTCTTTGAAAGCAGATACCTTTGTAAAATATTGGCCTGCTTTTACTAATATTTCTCTATTATTACGTATGCTTCTTTACAATATATGCATTTTTAAAAGGTTGATGACGTATTTGATCTCAAAATTCACCAAACTTCAAAACTGTGTTTGGCAGCTATAAAAATTGAAAATGAAAATTTTTATAAAATATCATTACACACACACACACACACACACACACACACACACACACACACACA
>JAOUZG010007800.1:1931866-1952543 GCA_026289955.1 Argiope argentata | reverse complement strand
ATTTTTATTTGAATTTAACTATATCAAATAAAAAATATACTTATCATTTTCATTAACAATTAAATTACTATTCTTGACTCCAATTTACTAGCCAAAATTAATAACGCTTCCTTTGTTTTAATCTTTTGAGCTCAATTTAATATTCATGTTGCTTCTAATATTGCATTTATTTATTTTTTATGAAACATGAAAATGTTTTTGTAGTGCGTGTGCGTGTGTGTGTGTGATAATTATATTTTTTACAGTTTCAATTAGTAAATTTATATCTGAAAAAGTTACTTTCCTCTCAGCCATATTAGTCGATCCTATCAGCAATATTTAGTAAGAAAGTGTTGACATCCTAGAAAATATGGTAAAAATTCCTTACTGTTTAATGAATTAAATTTTAGTGCTTATTTGTATTTTGGAGTAGATATATTTTCTTGAAAAGTTTGAACAAATAAAATGTTTGTTTGAAATTAAATATGTCTTTAGAGTTTTTTTAATATTCAAAAGAAATATTTAAAAGCGTTATTTAACTTGCAACAGAAATATAATATACCTTGTATAATAAAAAATATTGGTGGGAAATAAGTCATCGTTTTACAAAATAAAGGAATATTTAAAATATGAATGTAATACATGGCTTTAAAAAGACTAACCAAAATTAATCACTTTTCTGTTGATTTTTAAAGTTACATTAAATAAGTGATCTAGGATCTTAAAATAATTCTAGGGACGTTGTACATCCTTGCAGAGAAAATATTAATAAAAATTTATAAAAAAAGATTTAAACATGCGGATGTATTTTTAATTCAAAGCCATTAATTGAAATTTTTAAAAAAAGTTTTTTGTATTAATGAAAATATGTGGGAAAAAACATATTTATTATGAAAGTGGCAGATATTTCGAATCCTAGGCTAAGGATTTCAATATTCTTTTGTCAGTTGCAAACGAAGTAAATAAAACAGATGAAAAGACTTTTTAAAAGAATTATACTGTAAAAAATAATTTCAAAATAATAATAATGAATCCTCATATAAAGTATTGGAAATATTATACACTTAACGACACTGAAATGAATAATTTCAATTTCGAAATAAAAAAATTAATCGTAAAAAAATCCCCTCAAAATAATAATTTTTGAAGTTTTCATAGTTCGGTCAGTTTTAATTGCAGATAAATGGAGTATTTTTAATCTTATTTAAAACGCTACACCATCAAAATATTCTGCTAAATATGATTTTAAGTATGAGGGACAACATATAATGTATAATTATGCAGCTTTGAGAAATAAAAATATTTATCCTCTCAAACAACCTAAAATATAATTGGCCTCCCAACTGCCTTTGTGCCAAATTAATGAATCAACAAAAATGTCCTCCCCTATACAGTGCCAATATATATTCCTTTACTTTTATTATAATAAAAGACAGGTGTTAAAATTAATCTAATTAGGCGTGGTAGTTAATAAACGTTGAATTTAGCATTATTTTAAAGCATTTCCATAGTTTGGAATGCGCGAGTCAACTTTTCTAGACTATCGTTTTAACATTTTGTTTGCTAAGCTGTTTTATGCATGGCTTCAAGCAGCTGCGACCTCCGCAGTGTTTATTTTTGATCTTCAATTTTGTCAATGCTTTACGGCACGACATGCATTTTACACGAGACTTGGGATTCGTGGTTTAACTAATATGAAATGTCGACGTCCAGCCACAGGGGTAGCGCGTTGCGCCCGAGATCTGGGTATCCCAGGTTCGAATCCCGCTTCGGGCGGCGATGTTCTTCTATGCTCTACCCATGAGGTATGTGCCTTTCTAAAAAAATGGGTAGTGGAAGTGAATGTGACGCAGGAAGTAGTTAAGTCGTACTTTTTGCCCTAATTGGCGCTACTGAAAAAACAAGAGCTCACTCGGCTTAAACTGCACATAGGTAAGTGTCAGTATACTTCTAAAGTGCCTTAAGTCACAACAAAAACGACTAATACACAATGTTTTAAGTCAGACTGTAGACTTACAGTTTAACTACTTTGCAATGTTTTAAGCTTGATAGTCGATTTAAAGTTTAAGTGATATGTACCATTATATGTAGACACTAAACTAACGATTTTATGAACATATAGTGTGTTACGCTTGATTGTGGATTATTTACAGTTTAATTGATATGTACCATTATATATAGACTGTGGATTAATGATTTCACAAACGTACGTTCTTTACGCTTGGTTATCGATTTACAGTTTAATTAATATGTACCATTAAATGTAGACACTAAATTAACGATTTCATGAACATATTGTGTTTTACGCTTAGTTGTGGATTTACAGTTTAATTGATATGTATCATTATATGTATACTGTGGGTTACCGATTTCAAGAACATATAGTGCTTAACGCTTAGTTGTGGATTTACAGTTTAAATGATATGCAGCATTATATGTATACTGCGGGTAAATGATTGAAAGAACACGTAGTGCTTGACGCTTGGTTGGGAAATTTACAGTTTAATTGATATGCACCATTATATGTCTATTGTGTGTTAACGACTTCACGAACATGTAGTGTTTTATTCCAGGTTGTAAATTTAAATTTTGACTAACATATAGTGGTTAAAGTCAAATTGTTGTTTTACGGTTTAACTAAAATTTAGTGATTTCTGCATTTGCATGATATGATTACTTTCCAATTAGGTTGATTAATTAAATATGAAACAAAAAACAAAATAAATAATTTTCACTTTAGGCTAGCAGCTAGGTTCTCAGTACTTCAAATCACACACAAATGGTATCTGGACGATTTCAGGATCCAGTCAAAGATTTAAATTCCTCTGTTGAAATATGTTACAGTTACGGTAGATTCCTAATTCTATGTATTGTTCAGGAAAGATCAGGTGAATGGGTAAAAATTTTATTATTCTCTTTTTCTATTTTTTAATGCAATTAAAAGAAACTTTTGTAATAAAAGCATCTTTTCTGATTTCTCAGTGCTGTTGAATATTTTATAAATATTTGCTATGTATTTATGGTACTGTATCTTTCAAAAATTATTGGTAAAAAATTTACTTATTATTTTAATTTAACTTTAACTAAACTATGGGAAATGCAAAATTATGTACACTATATGTTTTTATTGTATACATTTTAAAATTAATCAAAGCATTAACTTAAAATTTGGCTTAAAACTTTTAAAAGTCTTAACTGAGGGTTTAAGTTTCAAAATCGATACATATGAATTGTTGGTGATCCATTTCAATGTCCATGTCAGGGCAAAGTAAAATATTTCTCAATCTTAACGCCAATCTATGCTTGAATGAATAAAATTATTTTTCACGTTTTTATGGATATTTATTTTCTAATCTGGCAAAATAATAAAGAATCAGGAGAATCATGTCCCACTTATTTCCTATTCTTTCATGAATTATAAAACAAATTTTTTTAAGATTATATTTATTAGTCATTGTGCGTTGTTAATTTCTTGCAAATGACATGAGCAAAAAAAAAGGACTGTGGTTTCAGGAAGTTGCGCTTCGACATTATAATGAATCTCTTTGTTTTCTAATTCATCATTCGCGTTAACAATGAACAAAGTAAAGACTTTTTCTCTATAACAGAAATTTCTTTTAAGATTCTACTGCAAAATATTTGTTTATGGTATCATTGTGTGCATGTGTACGTGTTTACTTTCATGTGTATAAGCACGTGTTGCAAAATAATATGAAGATTTATGCCAGCACTACGTTCAAAAACTCATCAAATTATATAAAGAAAACTTGACATTCTATCTTTACATCAAAAATGATGATTTATAATAAACATGGAAAGTGTGAAACGAAAGACTGTTTACCCTTTTATAGGGTAACATTTTTCGAGCTATACAACCGAATTTTTAAATATAGGTTTCACGGGGAAACTTGCATTACATTTTCACAAAAAAATTTTAAGTTAAAACTTTTAGAAAATGAAATTCCTATATATTTCGTGTTATAAAGTTCATTGTATAGAGAAATTATGAAAATGTTAAAATTCTACTATGGTAGTTCCATTATAAAAAACGTGAAGTATTAAAAATATTAATCGAAAAAAAAACGAAGTGATATCGACCATTCAAAAACAAACTTTATTACAAAAAACTGAGAAAGTGAATAGAGTATTCAAAATGAGCAAATAAACAGTTATGAAAAATGGCTTTATAGTAAATGTTTAGACATTGAATTATGAGACACAGAAATGATATCAGAACGATAAAAAGAAAATGCTTTTTCATACATTATTCACCTTATTCATGTTCCCTTCGAATTCTTTTCTTCACATTCGAACGAAAAGAAAACATTGGAACATGAATCGAGAGATTCCAAACAGAGAATTTTTTTATATCCTCGTTAAAAATAAAAATCCATGCAAAACAGCAAAGTGTGCGTCTATTTGCCGTTCTTCATTTTCTCGATGATCCCGTACTTGTTGATCCTTTCGATGAAGGCCTCCTGCCCGAAGAAGTAGTCGGCGAACTCCTTGTTGTTGAAAGGCCCCATGTTGCCTCCGAGTTCCTCCGGAAGAAAGTCCTTCGGAACATATTTGTGAAGACTGCTCATGTTGTTCCCGTGAAAATGTAGCTGTAAAAGAAAAGATATATATAATAAATAATTGAATTTTATACAGTAAACACCGGTGCATCCGGCTCGCGACTATGCAGCTTTCGTACTATCAAGTCTAGCTTCCTTTATCGCATTAAATTGAGGAAGGCCAGGGATTGCATTGGCAACATTGCCAAAGCATTGAAAGTGGGCGTTTTCTACGATCGTCCTACGAGTCATCTGCAAAATACAAGTTGTGCCAGGAAACAGTAGAGTTCTATTACTTGTTTATTCTTCCGTTAGTGTGTAACGGATCTCAGTTGATACCGCTTTTCCCGATTATAATTGCTCAGGAAGCCCTGGATTCGTGAATTGTTCTTGGGGTATTATGCTCAATGCTTCTTTTAAATAACTGCTCAGAACGCACAGGATTCGTAAGTCGTTTTTGGGGGTATGCTTAATGTTTTTTCGGTATATCGCAGTGAGATGAATAGAATTCATGTTAAATGTTAACAGTGTATAATCTGTTTCTTTTAACCTGCTTTTTTACTAATAAATTTTTGAAGTGTAATATATAAACTATCAATGCAGTGCCTTTTATTTCAACTTGACGCGTTTCCGGCAACTGCTTATATGTTTAATTGGACCTTCGCAGCTTTCACATTCTACGTGACTTGATATAAATGGAGGGCTCAGTACTTAATAAGAAGTGAGAAAAAGTGCATTATAACAGTAAGTTTTGGTAGAAAAACTTTGTCTTCTTGTATTGGTTGGCAATGAAATAGGATCATAGAACTCAGACCTATCCGGCCTATCTTACCACATTAGACCCAATAATCGGGAGTATACTGTACTAAATATCACAATGCATATAAAAATTAGAATGTCTTCTATATTCGCAGTAAATAGTCAGTTTTTAAACCATAAGATACAGTCATATACCTCCAAAAGAAAAATGTTTTAAACAGCGTAAAATATTATAAATAATATTATTCTAATCAATAAATATGAAATATCAAGAATATATTTCTAAATAATATGTCTGATAGACTCCATTGATTATATGAAAATCAAGACTTTATAATTATTTCAGCGATTCTATCGTCTTCAGCATTACTGATTAATTTACTCAAAGAAGAATTTTAACATTATTAAAAAGACATTTGGAACTTATTGGGTTATTTCTCACGATTCAGGAAATAATTATCAGACCATAATTAAAGTAGAGTTCATACGTATTACGTTTTGTAACTCTAATGTCTCCTCTCAGACAGTGCTCAAGACGATGTGTCATTTTGAAGTCTTTTTTTCAAATTTGATGGTTAAAAATAGTTGCAGAATGATAAGAAAATGTAGATTAATTTTTGGAGAAAACACATCTTTAAGAAATTATTAATTAATTTATTTTTCAGAGCACTAAACAAGTCATATTAAGAGAATAATTCTGCATCAAATTCCTTTTCCAAAAATAAAGGATTGAATGCATTAATATGGGCAAAACAGTTTTTCTAATCACCAATCTAGTCTATTTCCATATATTTTTCATCGATGAAATATACTTACACAAATTCAGATATTTCGGATAATTAACTTTTTTAAGGCTTTCCTTTCCTTTACGAAACTATATCATAATTATTTCAGGAGTTAATAAAGCGAAAAACCTCTTAGATCACTGTATCCAAGCTAATGAATACCATTATCTCTTTTCATAATATTGCTTCCTCTTTTAATAAGGCTGATCGAAAGATAATTCGACATTGATAAATTTCGGGACCATTGAAATCTGTACTATAACTACTTTCACTCACTTAAAACTCGTTAATAGACAATTTTTAACCAATGTTTTTTGTATTTTATTTTGAAAAGTAAAACATCTCGTAAAGTGCTGATATTAATGCTAGCACGTAAAAACAAATGAAATGACAAGTTTCATAGCATTATGCTGGATTTGCACTCGGTCAGTTATAAGACAGCAAGTAGGCAGCGAGACTAATTTATATTTGCTACGATTTCAGAAGATAATTCAGGCATTCCATGCTTGGATATAAATTGTCCTTTTGATGTCATTGATTTTTTTCTCTTTTGCTGAGTATTGTATTAGAATCACGAATATTTAGAAAATATATATTGAAATGTAGAACAATAAAAAAAAAGGTTAACATATTTAAATTTGAGTAGCTATAGAAAATAAATGGCAAGTTTTTAAAAAAAAGTACACAGCCTCGCATCAGAAATAACAAATAGCAAAAGATGTCGGAAATCTATCTACTATAAGTGATAAAAAAAATTCCACCAAGAAACCCGACTAATTCTACAAACGCATGCGCAGTAAGAAAAATTGCAATACAGTGGCTTGTAGTTGTCCCGGTGGGACAATTATCAGCCATCGACAGAACAATATTTTTCAGTCTTTCTACGCATGCATTGCCTATTTGCCTTCTTATAATTGGCCGACTTTCTTTTTATTTTTATCTTTATGTTTATTTTTATCAACAATTGATTTATTGGTAATTTTCTATTCGCCAGGCTCAAGCGAAAAATCGCCAAATAACGTTGAATTCCGCCACATTTTTTATAACGATTTAAAATCGAAAAATCGCCCAAGCATGCAGAATTCCACCAAATTTCTTTGGCGATTTCTTGCTTGAGCCCAACTAACGGAAAAGTACCAACTTATTTGCACATCGTCCAATGTCATTTTCTGTTTTAAAACTTAATCAACTTGAATCAAGATCACCCACCCTTTCCTTGATCTTTTTCTTCAACAGCGGCTGCATGAGTTTGTAAATGGCGTGGTACGTGAAGGGCTCGTGAACGAAGTGAATGGCTCGCAATCTCTCAGGTAAGCAGTCCTGGAAAAACAAAGGGGGGGGGGAATGAAAATGTTCTTAATATATAAATGTATGGATTAAAAATGCTTCATTCAATTTAAATGAAATATAATTCATGATTAAGAAACTTTCACTTTTCAAACCTAATATCATTAGTGTTTGATTTAACCGTAGATAACTACTCGCATGACTTTACTGAAAGAAATCCTGGCTTAGTTCAGCCATAGATTTTCGGCGTATCGTTTTATTAGAAAAATGAATTAAATTTTATAAATTTTGGAGATCTAGGATATAATGATATCAGAACCCATCATGAGAAATCGCATAGAAATTAGGAAAACAACAGCATTAAATCATTTTTTTTTTGCTGAATCTTTGAAAGCTGCATTGGAGTATCGGCCAGAGTATCTTTTGTTTAATAGAAGGTTTAAAAAGGGCTTGAGCATTTAGATCAACGATGAAACTTAAGATGAAAACTTAAGATGAAGATTTAAACTTAAGATGAATCATCTGCGATGAATAAGTATATTAAACTTCAATTCAGAAATAAATTCTTTTTCTTATATCAATATTTGAATGCGCTAAAACCGACATTCAAAATCTTAAAAATCCTGTTCTGAAATTAATTTTTTATATTAATTTAATAGTTTTTTTGTCGTTTACCTGCATAAATCGAATAATTGGAAGAAAAAAAATAAATTTCTCATAATGCTCAAATGCTTAAGTTCAGCAAACGAATGATTGTGCACACCATCTGCTGAGAAAATATTATTTCTAATTAACTTATACTGTTTGAAAATTAAAGAGAAATTTCAAGGAAGCTTTTTTTTAAAAACTACATATGACTTTTATGGATCTTTTAATTGTTAAAATTTCCCAGAATTCAAAGCACATTAATTTGTGCTAGTATACAGCTGTAAGTGAGTGTATGATTTTCACAAAAGATAATTACATCGCAATATAAGCTTAAAAAAGGCAGACATTTTTTTCCTTCAGTGATTTTACTGTGAGATTTTGATAGAGATTTCCTTGAATGTATATATTTAGGAAAGGGAAACTTAGTTCCCGATAAAAGAACGTGTAAGCATTCAGAATTTTTATTCATTCGGTCTGAGCTTGAAGACATACTGCATTCAGTTTAGAGAGCTCGAGTAAAATTAATTGAATAAAAAGTTGGAATGGTATCAGGAAATAAGAGACCATTTTAGAATGAAATGAACATGGGTTTAGTTCAAATAAAATTTATGCAATGAATCACGATTTAAATTAATTATAAATATCATTAAATACACATTCAGACACACACATATATGTAATCATTTAATTTAATTTTAATTCTAATTAGTTTCCTAATTTTTATCGTATATTAGTCTATATTAATTTTATTCTAAAATGTTATTTTTTGATCCGATTTTTACTATTTTGCTTCATCATTTCAAGCATGGGTTCAACAAAGTTGCTGACTTCATGATTGAAACACAAGAAAGTTAGTTATGCTGGCACAGAAAACAATAATTATGTGGAAGACAAAGCCATTAAAAATTCTAAACAAATTAAAAATCATTGTGATTATAATATGCTATGTCGGATATTATAATATAATTATAAAAACCCTGTCTTTAATACACATTACATTGCAAAAACTTATGCGAAGCTTTACAAAGGAAAGGGTGAATTTTAAGACATTTGTTGTTGTAATATTTAAAAAATTTTATTCCTTTTACTCAATTTCATTGAAGGCGGCTTTTTTTCTTTTTATGTTTCAGATTTAAGATTTATAACAACAAATATTGAAAAACATATCTGGGAATTAGGATCCTCATGACCTTATGTACACCAAACAACTAAAAAATCAATGATCCTACTTCTGAAAACAAGATGTTGTGATTAAAATGGCGTAATATAAAATAACAAGTAGATAAATGAAATATGCACAAAATTTAAACGATCGATTCATGCGACATCAATTACCTGCACAAGATTTAGAGTCAAAGTTAGGAACTGTAGATTCACAAACTGCCTGTAATGCTGCAGCGTTAACCCTTCTGCGTCGATGATTATGATGCCGCCGCACACCTGCGTGGCCTCCGTGTCCAGAATCATTTCTCCGATCAGGAATACCGTGGCGATCATGTCCTGCGCAGTTGCCTTGGTCACATCAAAAGCGCCTGAAAGAGTAAACACCGACAATTAAAAGAATTAGCAACAGACTATCTTGAAGATTGTTTAATAAAATAAATAATTAAATCATATCATAAATACAAAATAGAATTTATGTTATCGTATGATGAGATGTATATTGAGAATATCAGAATGAGTTCAATATAGTGTTAATACATTTACTCATTTTATAGAATGCAGGTAATAAAATATTATTAAGTGATGGCTACCCAACTGAAACTTATTTTGATAGGATATCATCTTGAGTCCGCTTTACAACAGAAGAAAGGGTCAGTAGTTTCTGAGGGTATGATCTTCGGACTTGAGGACAGAAGTCTGACTTCTAGCTCACACACGTCACAAACTCTTTAAACGGTTTGAACTTCATTCATGCATTTCATTCATTCATCCATAGATCGTAATTTAGATCTGGTGCAGAGAATCATCATCTCTAACCCAGTACTCCTAGTGGAAATACTCTCTAGATGGAGGACTTTGTGACCACGGCAGATTTAACATTCACCATGCACACACTCACGGAGAATCTTCTCAGCTCAAGGAATGCGAATCCAACACCCAACCAACCAGACTAACCCGGATCCCCAAGATATCACCTAATATTGTCAAGTTAATAAAGAATAATATCTCAGGTATGTTTTGCCAACTCGAGAAACATATCGCCATGATTTATTTGAGAATTCTACCAAAATAAATATACCGAATAACAACCTTTTTAATCTACGTAACATCTTCCATTGTGTCTCTTTTTTTTATGGAAAAAAGTTGCCACATTTGTATTGTTATCTAGAGTAGATTGACAATGTAATCTTAATGGTATTAAACATTTTGTCAAAACAAATAGAAAATTTATGTAACATCAATGATATGCGGCTTATGGAACCCTTTACAGAAAGTGCTCAATCTGGTTGAATTAAAAAACATATGCTTATATTCCATTGTCATTAAGTAAATATTTTAAAAGCTTATGAATAGTCCATGTGGCATTCTGAAAGTATATTGAATGTTGAGAGAGGAAATAATTTTGTTAAAAAGCTTAAAGATGAGCTATGCTGTTGTTTCTAATGGAACTTGTCATGGACTCAGTCAACAATTTTAAGCCGAGAATGCTTCTCTTGTTTCAAGTAGCGCCAACTAGGGCCAAAAGTACGACTTAGCTACTCATTTAGCACATTCGCTTGAGCAGTCCCTTCTTACAGGCGAGCACATTCACACATCCCATAGATAGAACATAGAAGAAAACAACCATGTCCGAACCGGAACTCGAACCCAGGAAGCCCACATCATGGCGAAGACGCGATACCTCTGTGCCGGAACGTTGACCAGATAAGTTACAGAGAAAAAACCTATCTTTGCATTTATTTAAAACCATACTTACTTTTACAAACTATAATTGCAATGATTTAAATTCCTAATGACATTTATCTAAAAATTACTCAGATTATTGCCTAAGTTTTTCATTTGTGTTTTATTTAAATCGATATCAGAATCCACCTTGAACTTGAATAATGGCCCATAAAGCACTTCAGATTACTATTAATTTTCATAAACGCAAGATGGAAAAACAGAAAAAGGAAACAAACGAACATTAAAAGTATTTGAAAAGTTGGTTTAAAAAGAACAAACATAAAAGTGTCGTGCTTTCGTATCCCAAGCACGACACTTTCATGAAGAAGAAAGTAAAGATCAAAACATTTCCACACGTATTGAGCTCACATAGGAATTTTATAAATCAACCTATTTCATTTTGCATTACAAAAAAAAAATCTGAGGTTCAAATTGAGAAACCATTTTCTTCAGTTCATCAGGTGACACATTTTTAATTTTTTTTTTTCAATTTTACAGTATATTTCTTGAAAAATAATAATTATATTGCTATAAATAAACTACAAAAATTACTTTTTTAAATATTATTGCATTTTCATGAAAATATACCAGGAGTTTATTCTCCCCTCGGGGGAGCCTGTAACCCCTACAGGGTTCTTCCCCGGGTGGCGGATCGGGGAATGCCTCCACTGTTTCTCCGGTGGGTGGTAGAAGGGAAATGCAATACCTCCCGCGGACCAACAGGTTGAAGTCCAACCTCTCCAAGGCAATGGCACCCGTCTTTCCATGAGAAGTCAAGATTGTGAGCCTTGCCAAGGCCGTGATCCTGGAACAGGGAGTAATTTGACTTGACTTCAAATGGACACGACACCAACCAACCAGCCAAGGAGTTTATTTTCTAGTTCAGATTTAAGAACTTCCCTTCTACAATTTTCTTCTTCTTTCCCTCTACTTTTTTTTTGTTTGCTTTGCACTTTTTCCCCGAGAAGATAAAATTTCAAATAAGTAGTTGAGAAAGTTGCATAAGAGCAAACCTCAGGGTTAGCCAAGAAACTATTTTGCTAAATCCAATTTTACGATTATATTTTTAATCGAACAAGTTTTTCATGGAGATTCCATTCATATTTCATTTCTTCCTTTCGTCCTTCATTGGTCCATTTCAGAAAAGGAATATCGGTGATTTCCTTAAGTTACGAAAAAAGGGTGATTATTATGTACAGGGTTTTTAAATTGACCATTATCGTTCATGCATTCCCTTTCTTGATAAGATCTATCCATTCACGCATCAATATCTCTGACACTTACTTGTATATTTACTCGTTAGTTAGAAGACTTTTTTTTTCATCTCATGAATCACTTAATCCTCTTCTCCTGAAGTTAAAACTCTGTTACTTGCTGAATTTCAACGCTTTTGACAAAATAATAAAGAGGTTTGGAGCACGATACCTCTCATGATTGGTTTGTTTCTTCAAATTATCTATTCTGGTTGCTGTCGGTTCGATCATATATAAATTCAATCAAAGCAAGATATAATTCAAGACAACTCTAAATTATATAATTCATATTTCTTTTCAAAAAGGAATTTTCTTTTATCTAGTCTTATTGATTTATGCATACTTTGGTGTCAATATCGTTGAAAACCCACTGCTCCATTTTCGCAGTATCGCCAACTGGCGCAGTATGACCAATGTTGGCTCTTGCGCCGTAAAACTAAATTAAACCAAACCAAGTTCCCCTTTCGATAACGGTAAGCATTTCCATTTCAAGAGGTTTGGCGCATGATACCACCTAGGAGGTTTCGAGCATAATAAAACTCTTGTTTGGTCTAATTTGGGTAATTCAGAGTGTGCGTACTAATTGTTATCGGTTTGTTTATGTACAAATTCATTTCAGAAGGTTTTGACGCAGGATGAACTCACGGCTGCTCTAATTCATATACTATAAAATGCCCAAATTAGTTTTTATTAATTCTGTCATGTACAGATGCTTTTCATTTCAGAGGGTTTGGGGCATAAAACAGTTCGTGATTGGTCTAATTTGCGTGATTCAGAGTGTCCATATTATTAATTATGACCTGTTCTTTCATGTATAAATTCATTTCATTTCAGGAAGTTTGGCACATTATACACCTACTATTGAATTTATTATTGTCATTTCCACTGTAGCAAGTATGTTAAATAAAAGGAAATTTATAAAAAAAAGTATCAAATTTATTAAACCCTTCATTGTTTAAAGCCATACCTATCAAGAAATCAGAAATGTGGCTGTTATTGCTTCTTAAGTTTTCACCGGATGTCATCGAAATTGCGAAATCAACAAATGTCAAGGACAGACCGTCATCACAAAATGCTTGATGGATTATATTTAGAAATATATTCGCTGTTGCCAATCAAGTAAATTTGATTGTACAAAGCAAAAGTGAAATGACTTATCAAACCCCGTAATTACGTCTTTCTTAGTTTAACAATGCATAAAAATGGTGAAAGAACTGTTCATGATTTTCCTTTATGGTAAAAATAGCTACATACTCATTTTTTTATTGATTTATGAGTTTAGAAAAGAGTAAATTTGATTTATTAAAAAAAATGGGGGCTATTCAAATTGAAATATAAAAAGACTGTAAATGCAATCGTATCAACAAAACCTTAACTAATATGCAAGTGCTTGATATACTCATATAAATGTCTTTAAAAATGATCAATCTTGTCAAAAGGAAATAAAGAGAGGAAAGTTGTTATTTTAAATATTATAAAAGAACCACTTGAGATTTTTTTCCTGATAAAAAAAGGCTATTTCTTTTACATTGAATCTTATTAAAAAGAACTTCCTTTAATTTTTGTAAACAAGATATTGATATACTTGAAAAGGAAATTGAAAAAAAAAAAATAAAGTCAATTTTTTCCTTCCTACAGCTTATAGGATTGAAATAAATGTTTTCATTTTCCTACTGTAAGCATTTAAAGACTTTTATTTATATGAAGTAGGGCTAGTTTTTTTTAAAGATCTATTTATACTTACAACATTGAAAAGAAATTGCCTGTATTATTTATTTATTATTATTATACTACAGACTATATTATTTCATTATAGTTTCAAAAGATGATCCATCCTATTTTTTGGCATTAATATGTCGAAATCACATGAATATTAATTAGAATAGAATTAGAAAACTTTTAGTTTAGTTGAAAGTCATCCATTATTTAATGCTCAGTCTCAAAGTTTAGTTATCATACATTTAAGAAAACTACTAAATAATATTTTTTGTTTAATAGTTAAATTAAACACATTTGCTTCGTATTATTTCTGCAGTAAATCTGAAGCATAGCAGGTCATTGCCGTTTATTCAAAATTTAAAAATAAAAATATTATCATTTTTTATAACTCATATTCAAAACAGTTTTATTATTATAACTCATTAGAGGTTTGTTTAAAATTCTCTGAATGAAAAATAAAAATATTCGGTTACAAAAATTGCCGACAAAAAATATTTTTTACAAATTTTTGTTTTTAATGCTAAGCTTCTAAGTTATAAAAGAATTGTAAATTTGCTGGAAAGCAGCTTTGTTTTTCTTCTGCAATTACTGTCGATCGTCTGTATATTCTGATGCTTCACAGTGTAAAGTAATGCTGATGGTGAATAATTGCGAGTCATTAGAAGTTTGTCATGATTTTTAAAATAACTGGCATTTATTATTATGTATACTTTTATAGAAACAATGTTTTTAGAATTAAATATAATAAAAACAAGTCAGCTAAGTGCTCCAAGATTATTGATAACTCTAGTAGCAGATATATATATTGTACAATATTGTATGATATTAAACTTTTTTCCTAATAATACATATTATTGCTTAATTATAATTACATGACATAATATTAAATTGTTGATAGGGAATGATATTATATAATGCTCTCCTTATGGTATAATATTGTTTAATATTATATTAATAATGTATAATATTGCATGGGATTAAATAATGCTCCTTATATTGTAAAAGAATATTAAATATTTATTAAATAACTTAATATAATATCAAACTATATTATATTAAGTAACGTGCTACCTGGCGAAAGATGTGAATGACAACTTATAGCAAGGATTGACAAAGAATTTTCTATGTTTTTTACAGATATCATTTATGTATGTATTTAAAAATGTCATTAAAATTTAAAAAAACAACATTTTTTATGATAGTCAATTTTTTTTCTTCAAAATTTATACATACCAAAGCCTGTTTTCATTTTTAAAAAACTGTACCATATATTTTTTTCCATTTAGTATAGGTTTAGTTCATTTGTTCCTTATATCTTTATCAAATTTTTATTGGAACAAATAATATTTTTTTTCTTTTGTATTGTAAAAAACTATAGTTTATTCCATAGATTTCAGAATTATAGAAAATTGCTCAAAACAAAACACTAAAACAATAAGATAAAAAATCACAATCCTTAGAATAGGAAATCAAACATTTAAAAAATATTAAGAACAACTCCCCAAAAAAGTATGAAGCGCGTCAACCTATTAGTTTAATCTCCCCCCGTCAAACTAACTTTAATTTTACCGCAATTGAAGTTACAAACGTTTAATTAGGATGTATCGTCATTAGAAGTAATAATTGAAGCGCCATCTATTATGTTAAGGTTCAAAGTGAATAAACTGGAAGGTTTGTTTTAGTTTTGAAAATTAGAAAGCAGACAAATCCTCTCTTAATAAAGCTTGTATGTTGCAATAGTTTTGGTTAAACTCGGTAGTAGCTAAGCTTTTACTGAGATTGTTTGTTGATTCAATATACGAAACTTTATTAATCCTGTCAAATTGTGAAAATATTAAATTTTTTAAAATTTTAGATTTGAAATTAGATTGGTAATTACTAACTTTAATTATTTCAGCGAGCTTGTAGGTGGAAAGCGCCTTAAGATACAACAAACAACAACAACATCATAAAAATATGTATTTAATAACTAAAACAAATTTCGTGACGTTAGAGCTTTACACACTTGTCTCAACTAGTTTTGATTAATTTTAATCTTTCGATAAACTTAAATTACTTACTATTCTAAATTACGATACGGAGGTACTCGCGACGACTTTGTCAAACCTCAGAACTTCGAAACATTACGAACTTGCCGTTGCCGTGATAGTCATTAACCATGTAATTAAGAAATAGGGATTCCTTCTTATGGTAAGTCATGTTTGACCTCTCCAATCCACCTGAATGCACACGGACTGAATGACCGGACAGCGGAATGCACACGGACTGAATGAACACAACAGCAACACTGGCGGGAACTATGGTTGAGTCCTAATAGCCATCACTGACCACGGTACAATCCTTCCCGTAGGAAGTACGTCCCATCATCGATGGGAAGAGCTCTCCCCCCCCCCGAACTGTTAGTGCAGCCTCCAGGGTGATGAGATCCAATCACCATTCCGGAAGCTTCTAAGTCTCCTTTCGAGATGCCCTCCAAGGAGATTCAGTCTTATGGTAAACAAAGAAATATAAATCACTCACCCATTCGAAAGATGGCCACATGTGAGCCCGGCGGCACTCTGTACGGCATGTAAAGTATGTTGTTCATTTCTATCACTTTCTTCATGTCGGAAGGCCTGAAGCCCGTGAATTTCCCCTTTTGCTTGGACTGGAAGTGGTAGTAGTTGCAATAGATCTTGAAGGCCTTCTGGACATCGTACTTTTTGGTGCGCAGGAACCGCAGCAGGAAGACCTCGTCCAACCGAGAGTATATGTCCGGCTGCTCTGTGAAAGAGAAAGGAATTTGTTCAGAGAGGATTTAATCCCTTCTCGCACAAGGACGAAACGGATTCACTCCTCGGATTACTAAATTTTTAAATTTAAAGGCAAAAGTTCTATAATGCGAAAGTTTTAATTAAATCAAAATTGATTTAAAAATATTTTAATAGATAATTGCCCTTATATTATAATAGGAATTAAAATTATAATAAATGTCCTAAATAAAATAACATAACTCCATTCCTCGTTCTATGACACTGAGTTATCTAACCAATTGGAAGAGCACATACTGGGAGGAAAAGAATGTTGTGAGGATTTTGTAATACTTTTGTCCTGTTTTAAAGCCACACTAGGGGTATTTTGGAACGCATTTCGTAATTTTTAACCCAGTTTGATGACGAGAATGGCAACTGAGCTGCCCCTCCAAAATTCCGAACTTTATCACGGGAAGAAGTTTTTGTCCAAACAGATTTAAAAGATACGTGACTCCCTTATGCAACTGTTCTTCAGCGAAATTGGCTCTCGAATCTAGAACCTGTCGAACTCGCGGCTCAGAGTCTATTACACAGGCCACCGCGGCCCAAGGAAAGGGAAGGGGGAGAAAAAAAGTTACAATAAACTGTCAATGGGATCTCCAAAGGGAATCTTAATGAAGTCACTTCTTGGATAACTATATTTAATGTTTTAGTAAGTAAAGTAATAATAAATGTACTGTAACAGAAATAATAATTAAATGAAAGGAACACAATTCCCTAAAAATAAATGCTGACGATAGATTGAACTTGCAGAGAAATGTTGAAATTTACAGACTCAATTTCTTTATTTTTGAAGCCGATAGCTGCTGTCAGACTCAATAGAGACGACTAAGTGGAGAGAAAGGAAAAACTGAAAATGATAAAAATTAAATATCCTGAATTGGAGTGTCATCTAATCAGGAAGTTAAGTAGGAGCGTAGGTCAAGGAATGAAGTATATTCGATCCTCCGATTCATACTATAGCAGCATGGCAACAATTTACTCATTATTCTTCTATTTATTTTGTTCCTGAATTTTTTTCTAACTATGTACGTCTAACACATTTCAGCGCATATACCAATATACATAATATCAAGTTCAAATACATTCTTTTAAACTCGTAGTGGATGACACTTCATTTTAATACAGTTTATTGAAATATTAAATCATCATTTTCGTTAATTTTTATAAATTAAAAACTAGCTTATCTTTTAGGCCAAAAATCTTCATTTCCCCACCACCAAATAAGTAAGACTTCAGTTTGTTTGTTTTCCCCCACGCTAATGAAGTTAGACGCAACATGTTTTCGACTGATTGTTTAGAAGGATTCTGTTTATTGTTTTTGTGTGTGTTTGATGCATTTAAAATAAAAAATTGTTAATAAATCAATTTTTCCGATTCATTTTGAAACACCTTCGAATTAAAATAATACATAATAAAGAAAGTTAATTTCTAATCTACGATGAGTTACCCCAACTTTCATAAGAAACCGACGAATTTGCGTTGCCCTGTTGACGTTGAAAAGGGAGTACGTCAATCAATAAAAGGCGAAAATTCCAGTATTTTTCACGTAAATATGAAGAATGCGAGTTCAATTCTTGCGAAAATCAGTGCTTTTTTGATAAATTATTTACATTTATTGCAACTATATAAAAAAAGTAACTAAAATGAATTTTTTTACCTTTTAAGTAGGAATTGATTTAGTTTTTTTTATGTAGTTAACGTTTAT
Organism: Argiope argentata; assembly: GCA_026289955.1. Taxonomy (NCBI): domain Eukaryota; kingdom Metazoa; phylum Arthropoda; class Arachnida; order Araneae; family Araneidae; genus Argiope; species Argiope argentata. The sequence continues at coordinate 1,934,168 of JAOUZG010007800.1, read as the reverse complement.
TCATTGATACCCTTTCATTCATTGCTTTGCAGAGTACTTTACTGAACACAAATGTCCTTTTAATCCAATATTACCATGAGAGAGGGCTCTTCAAGTATACTCTACCTATCAGTATGCAAACAGAAAGTTTATCAATAATAAGCGATAACACTGCAAATATAGAGTCGTATATCATGAAAATACAGTAATATTCTCAGAAATTCCTCTAGTGAAATATTTTAATTGCTACTTTGCTCCATCAATCTGAAAAATATTATCTAGTTATAAGCAAGTAATATAAAAAATATTATTTGATCTTGTAATTGATTTGCTGATTAATTTGACCAAAACAAAATCAAATCTGTATCCGTTGAAAATAAAGGCAGAACACACTACGAATGCATGAATTTTCAACGCCAATCGGGGCAACGTAAATACGATAATTTTCTACCCAAATTGGGGTTACTCAACACGGATTAAAAAATTTTAATTCCCTTCATTCTGTTTTATTTTAATTCAAGAGTACTTCAAAATTAATCCAAAAAATCGCTTGATTAACAATTAATTTTTAATCCATTAAACACTAAGAAAATAAACAGAATCTCTAAAAAAATGGGTCGAAAACAAGTTAAGCATCACCTCATTAACGCGAGTAAAAAACAAACTGAAGTATTACTCATTTGGTGGTAGGGAAGTAAAGATTTTTTTGGCTGGAAAGTTGATTCTTATTTAATAAAATAATGAATCTAATTAATGAATTAATATTTGAAAAAATTGTATGAACATAGCGTGTCATCCACAAGTTTTAAAAAATGTATTTGAACTTGAGAGGATGAATAGAGAAGGATTTATTAACGATTGAAAATTCGAAGAAGATTTTTGTATATAGGGAGAGTGTAATAATAGGAATAGGAAAAAAAAACATGAATTTCATTAAGTATAATTTATGTCTGTGGAATACACTTGGCCTTATATAAAAAGAAATTTACAGGGAATTATTTTAAAAAGATTATGTTGTGTCAGTGTTGTCAATCTCAAGTGTTGTCAATTTCCAAAATATTATTGAAATTCAAGATATTAATGATATTATTTGCTGTTGAAGATATTAAGGAAATAACGACATAGTAAACTGCATTACCAAAACATGAAATGCCAGTAAAAATTTATTTAAAAGGAGTTAACTTTATTTCATTTTCCTCACATATAAAATAAATTCCTCAAACAAGGAATAGATAAATTACAGAAAGAAAAAGAAGTATTATCCTCTGTGATGTCGGTTTCAAATAACTTTTTTTTTAATTTTCTATAATAACATTTAAATTTTTTTGTACTTATTTCAATTTAAAAGGAGAAGGGTCTATTTGCGATAAACATATTTATTGAGAAATTTCAAACATAAGTTATTGAGAAATTTGAATTCTTTTTCTCTTTTATAAGCTTTATCGGTTTGAGTAGCACTATTCTTTAAATATTTCATGACTTTCCCCTGTGCATTAAAGTTTTAATCTTTCACAGCTCCATAAACTTTACGAAAAGTCTCTATAATTAGATTGACATTCTATTTTTAAGCAGTTTTCTTCAAAATTTTTGAAAGGATTACAGTTTTTTTTTAGCTTAGGAAACGCGTTTAATACAAGCATCTTGCATCGGCAACACTGACTCAGTAATGTAACAGTCACCAGGAAAAAATTAAGTCGTTGTTAAACTTTATCTTTACAGGAAGAAATAAAGAAAAGCTTTATTCTCGATGTCCACTGAAGCGATAATTTCAATTTCTTTCTTGAAGAAGAATTGTGATATTATCATGCAAGTCAATGCAATTTTTTTTAACTTATAAGACTCTTCAAAATGATTTTTATGGAGCATTTCAAGTACCATTGATTCAAGCAAAATAAATTCGCTACATTTTGTTCGAAATTACAAGGTACATTAAACACATAAATTACGAATAATATCAACATTCAATTTAAATATTAGAAATATCTTTTTCATAATTCTTTAAGGTTATAAAAAGCCCGCCCAATGTAGGAATTGGTTAATTTTTCTGAATGAAAAGAAAAATTTCTTTTTTCAAGGAATAGTTATCTAAATCATTATTTTTTTTAAATTCCTCGACTTTTGACTTGTCAAATGCTCTGCGATTTCAAAACTAGCTGATACACAGTTTTCCTCAACTGAAGTAAGAAATTTTAAATTGTATAAAATTTTGCTATCCGACTTTCATAATTTGAATGTAATGCATTTAATAGCTTCTACTTGAGAAAAATGTGTGTGTTTGTGTGTGTGTGTGTGTGTGTGTGTGTGTGTGTGTGTGTGTGTGTGT
>JAOUZG010007800.1:1870355-1931466 GCA_026289955.1 Argiope argentata | reverse complement strand
TACAATTGATTTTAATAATATAATAAAAGGATAAAAACATTAAAAATTAAAAAAAAATTCTAATAATTTTTTTTAAAGTGCGTGAGCGCAAAACCGGCACTCTGTACTGAGCATTGAATAAAAAAATTGACATATAATTCCGATTACTGAAACTATATGAATGGATTTAATTATCAAAACTCACTTTGATATAAAAGAATATATATTAAGAGAAAAAAAGTACGATATAATAATAAAAAATTCAAAAACCCAGATGAAAAATAAGTATTTAGTATACTCAATATATTTTTTTAAATATAAATAATATAATAAAGATTTTTAAGTGGTTAAAGAGCGGCTGTATATTAAAAACTTTAAATTACAAATAAAATAAATAAAGTAATAGCAAATCAGCAAAATACCGATTAAGTATTAATAATTTAAAAAATATAAATGGGTCATAAAAAGAAATGATAAATCATCAAAAAGACGATTAAGTCTTAATAATTTTAAAAATATAAATGAATGAAATGAAGAACAAGCAAATCATCAGAGAAAAGACCAGATATTAATAATTGAAAACATATAAATGGATTAAATGAGGAAGGCAATCTCTTTTAAAAAGCTGCTAGATACTTATAATTTTAAAAAATATATAAAAGTTAAAAAAAGGAAAACCATGAAAAATAGGCAAAATTTTAATAATTTTTAAAAATATAAATAAACTAAATGAAAAATGGATAACTCAACATAAAAAAAGGTTAGATGTTAATAATTTAAAAAAATATATAAATGCGTTATCGACGGACCATTGATGAGGCGCCTGAAATCCACCAGGGCCTTCGCTTTGGCGTGCGAGGTCTCTCCGAGGGTGGTCTCGGCCCTCTTCTGCAACTCCGGGGTGAGTCCCTTGAACCACAGCGGCAAAAGTGTCATCATTCACTTTCACCTGAAACATGAATGCATGCATAATGGTCCGAGAGTTTTTATCATCGGAGGAATATAACAAACAGGTTGGTTTGCCTTGAATCGTTAGCTGGCCAATTTTCCGATCTTTCCATCGTCATCGTTTTGGGGGTCACGTGATCGCAGAAAACGGGGAAAGTGAGAGAATGGGTTGATTGACGCAAGTTGAATTGTCAGCGTGTGTCCTCTTTCTGCATCTCATTTGAATGGAAAGGTTAATCTTCGGCTATTTTTTCCACATTTCACTTTTTTTGTTTTGCATTAAGCGATTGCTTCTCGTATCGGATGCCAAATCGCGGGGAATTCCCAAATGTCGCCGCTAATTACGTTTTCCAAAGTACGAAGGCATCGAAATGAAAGATTTTTGACTTTTGCTTTTTATTGCAAATGATTGAAAAGATGTGTTTACAAAAATTTGTGTATTTTTTTTACTATAACAGTTAAAGGTTAAAGCTGAAAAAATAAAGTAGTTCTATTAAAAATATAATATTCTTTCAATTACTTACCTATTTATATATTTTAAAATAAGCTGACTAATGTGGAAATTAAGAGCTGGTAATTATAGATGTAATCCAAATTATTCACATTGTTTTCAAAAAAATCAAGCTGTCACTAACAGTGTTTATAACCCTTTAAAAATATTAAACTATAAAAATTACTAATTTTTTGAATTGAAAAAAAATATTAATGGAAAACTAGACGGTGTTTCCTTTCTTCAGCAAAATTCTTTGAATATTTAAAAGTTGGTGCAAAGAATTATTAATGCATTACTGGATTTTTTTTTATAATTGTAATTTCTTTTTCATGTTGAAGATTTAAAAATCTAATCATTGTTGGTTTTAATTTCCATGTAAACTACACACAATAAATATAAAACCGTATAAATGAAATATATAAAATAATAAATATGATAAGGCAGAAATTATAAATGTTTCGTTCAACTTTTGAAATTAAATGAAAAATGAGCTGAACTTTGAAAATTTCAATTTCAGTTCGAATCAAAGATTGAAAGGTCAAAACTTCATAACAATTTGGAAGGACTTCACATTCAAGTTTGCAGTGTAAATTTATTTTATTTCTTCTATCACCAAAGTTCTAATTATGGTTGCCATACTTAAAATCACAGATAAAATAAGGTCTTTACATTCACATCGAAATATTTAAAACAAGAAATACTAAACTCTAGTCTCGTAAAATCTTCATGAAAATGTAAAGCAATAAGCTTTTATTTATTTACCTCCATATCAATAATAGAACAGTATTATTTATCAGTAAAATTAAATATTTATAAATATTTAGTAATGTAAAAATTAATTCAATTTTGTAATTATATAATTTTTAATTCAAGATGGAAGAAAAATATTCTCAAATGTTTTCGTTCAACACTTTTTAATCATTTTCCCTGATATCATTATAATTATTTCTTTCCTCCGTTTTTTCCCCTTGTTCGTAATGGTGATATTTTAAATAATTGAATTTCTTATAATTTTGTATTAACTAAACTGATTATGTTTTGAAACATTATTGATCTATATAGTATAGATAATTTGATAGATTATTTTTAATACTGAATGGAAGATCCAAAATATCGCAGAATCCAGTATTGCTAAAAAAAATAGTTTAACAATTAATACAAGTATATTTTAAGATATTTTGTCAATGTAGGAGGTGGGGTGTAATTTTTAGACAATGTTTTAATAGCTCTGAAAATCATCTTTAAAATAAAGAACGTAATGGAGAATCATTAAAAGCAAATCAACATGAGATTATATCAGCATAGCACTGATTTGTTTTTCTACGCTTAGCAATTAATAAAATTTTGTTATCAAGTACGAGATGATATAATAAAAAAGGAGAGTAATTGCAAAACAAAGAAATTCTAACTAATCACTGTAAAGGCCTAGTGTTAGAATAGAAAAAAAATTTAAAAATTTATGATGATTATTTTTTTTAAATTTCATTTGATAACTAAAAAGGATTTCAAATAGAAAACTCGAAATTTTAAAAAATAATTTAATTGCTTGTTGAGTTTAAATTAGTGAAGCACAATTTTTTGGTTTTGGCATTTCTATAAATTTCACTACTGCAGAAAAACTTTTCCCTTTTATTATTCAGTTGACTCCCAATGTAGAGGGAGGGGAGAGACACCTCATAATCAAGGATGAGAAGCTTCAGGCGCTTCGATTGGTTCTTTCCAACCTGGTGGATATAGAAAAAGGAGGGAGCCGGCTACCTCCCATCGATGACAGGACCCAAGGGTAGGAGGGTTGTACCTTAGCCGGTGATGGCCATTATGAATCATCCACTGTTCCCGTCAGTGTTACTGTCCCTGTGCTCCAGATCTTTAGATATTTATATGTGTCTCTGGGAGAGGTGGAGTAACCGGTTTAAGGTTATTATTCAGCTGAAAATTAAGTCTTAATTTCTGAAATTAGTCTTTATCGACACTGACATCAATTATACTTCTGCCTTCATTTTAATCAAACGTTCGATATGTGTTTATAAGTTCTGCCCACTGATTATTAATTAAAATTTAAAAAAATATATATTCTTCCACTTGCTTATTTCTGTTGTTTCTTTCAATAAACCAGAACTTTATAGATTGATTACCACCATTATTAAATATAATAGCGATTACCACCATTGTTAAATATCAAAAAGTATTACAAATAACGAATATGGCGGTCACTAAAAATTAAATATGTCTAAAACATCAACTAAATAAACTTGCACAGATAATTCTGACAAATTATCTGTGCAAAGCTTTGACCCGTGACGTCAAGATCAGCAATCATCAGCAGCTTTTCCAAGAAAACGCATTCAAGGCGCAATCAGAAACTGTGACGACCTGCTGTCAGGAACAATGGATGATTTTATTTCAAATGCATGCCGGATTGTAGTTTTTTTTTTAATTCTCTTATTGTAAATGAACAAATGCTTTGCTCATTCAAGACTAGTAAATAACTTTATTTAACGAACAAGGAAATAGGGAAACTCAAATTTGTTTTAACAATCAAGCTTGAAGTTGCTTAATATTTTGTTTTATTTTAACGATCCATTTCGAAATTATATATATTTTTTCAATATTTGGACAAAAAAAATTTACAATTGATGAAAAGCTTTTATTTTACTAAAGAGCAGAAGTTATATGACTTTGTTAATGTTTGAGATATTTTTATGCAAAACAAATTGTTCCCTATATTATTGGCGAAATTTTATTTTTGGCCTTCTTGACAAATAATGCAGTTTTGGTATGAAAAAAGGATACTTTTACTAAAGATCAAAGAGTGTTATGAAATTAAATAAAAATTAATTCATCGAAATTCATCCCTTTTAATTCAAATTGGAATTTTTAAAATTTTAAATAATGAATTCTTTTAAGCCTTACAAAATATTTTTTTTAATAAAGTTTACTAATAAATCAATTTAATAACTGATTCTGTGGAAATATTCATTATGTTTCAATAATATTCTTTATTTGAATTAATCGAAAGTTTCTGAAAGGATTTTAAATTTTAACTTACACCTGCGTTTTCAGAAGAATTCCCCAACAAATGACTGGTTTTCAAACAGTGTCATATAAGAGTTAAAATATTTAATTTAAATTATTATATTTGTTGCATTTGATTATTTTTATGCAGGAGATTTAGTTTTTAAAAACTTTTAAGGGACATTAACTATCAAAAGAAGTGTTTTCACTAGATTTAAATCATTTACAGATAAAGTACATTCTAGGAAATGGAAATGAATCAACCAAAATGTTTCAAAGGAAAAATTATGTTTGATGTAAATTTTAAATAGAGGAAGCTGCTTTTCCCAAATAATAAAATCCCATTTAAACTGTTTTTAACATTAAACACTTTAAAACGTAGAAACCTTAACATAATTTTAAAAATTAGAAACTATTACTAGATAACTAGAAAAAAGATAGTAACTGAGTGATACTTTCCATTCAGCGTTTTAAAACTCCAATATACAAAAAATTTTCATTACAAAAATTTACATTTCCTTACACAAGCTTAGAATGTAGAGAATGATAATATTTTTATCAAATTTTGTAAATAAGTGTTTAATTTCTTTCTTTTTTTCTAATAAACTAATATTCAACAAAAAAATTTCAAAAATTATATTTGAAATTTTTTAAAATTGTAACCGAAATGCAGTAATTTCTATTAATACTTTGCTGTGCTAAAGTATGGAAATGTTTTAATTAATGAATTTACTGGAATTAAAAGATCAATTTTCTTGGCTATTCAAAAAATACCTTGTAAGTAATTCGAAGTAATTTAAAGTCGGAAAATTCTCACAATGTTTTAATAAAAACAAATCAGATATATTTTTTTGTTCTTGTCAACAGTAATAAATGCTACATTGTTGCTTAAATTGATATAAATGTTTTGTTTTTACCTGATATGCTAAGAAGACATGTCTAATGATGCTTTCCTCTTCTTTATAGAATTAAAAGGTGAGTTGAAAATCTTTGCTGAATACTTCCCTTTACAGCATTGACTTTCTCTTATAAATATTTATTTAAAATTCAAATTTTTTTTTACATGTCCATGTGTTTCCTTTTATTATCACATGACAGTGACAGTAAAATTCTCGTGTTTTTTTTATTTTAAAATGAATACAAATTTCAGTGCTTTTAGTTTTAAAAATATATAACATAAAGGGAAAAACAATGAATAAAATTAAAAACGAATGAGATGTTTCGTAATTTTTAAAACATTCTTTTTCGGAAACATTTTTAAAATATCAACGTCTTCTATCACAAATTTCAAGTTATCGTGTGAGAAAATTTTTAGATATCGTAAACCGTAATCGTTCACAACAGATGCATCGATGAATTGAACAATTCGAAGTATTCCGATAAAATGTTGATTGAGCCTGGTCCCATAACTTTTCTGCATAAGGATAGAAATTTTCAATGCGATGCTTTGAGCTGGAAAGTGATATTTGAAACTTATCGAAACGGAGACGCTTTGCGCTGGGCGTCGGCGATTGTGATTCCGAATCCAAATGGACAAGTTCTGTGCTTGAAGTTGAGTGTTGCGATTAAGAATCTGCAACACGCTGATATTGTTTATGCCTTCTTCGTTCCCGTTGTTAAGCTATTTTGCATTCATGTTTAATTCGATCGGCTAATCCTTCTAATTTTAAATTTTCAGCTTTCGTTTTTGTTTATCGAAGGTTTTGTCGTTTCAAAGCTTTGCGTATTTGTTGTTGTAATCGAATTCTGCTGTTGCTATTATTTATGGCACTTGCCATGGACAAGCCTCCCTGATATAGCAGATTTTAAGCCGGAGATAAACGTCTCGTGTTTTACAAGTAGCGCCATCTAGGGCCAAGAGTACGACTTAGCTACACACATGCCACAACCCTTTTTAGGGGGTGGACTACATTCATGTATATTCATTCATTCATCTCAGATCGTAATTTAGACCTGGAACAGAGAATGATCACCTCTGACCCAGTACCTCTAGTGGTATTACTCTCGACATGGTGGATTTCGCGACCACGAACAGATTTAACGAGCGCCAGCCGCCACACAAACGAGTAATCTTTTGATCGTTGAGTTTCGAACTCATAACCTAATGAGTACGAGTCCAACGTTCTACCAACCAGGCTATCCTGGCCCTAATCGAATTTTTTCTTTAGTTTCCGCCCACTGTTTGCTATTTCGTTCCTTTTTTTTTTCTTTCTTTGCATGGCATAAGAGGGAGAAAGCTTAGGACGTCCCGTTTATGCCTTATTCTCTTTTTAACGTAACTCAAAAACGTTGTTTCCTAAAAAAAATCACAAAAAAAGCGCGTACATTATCTTATATTTTATTTTATGAAACATTAGCGAAAGCAGCAACGCTGCTGTAAACTAAAAGAAATGTAACATCGTTGTCATTGACTTAAACACTTTAATTACAAATTCATTTTTATTTTAAATGACTTTTTGGCGATAAATTATCAAATGTAATTTCTTTCTGCAATATTTTCTAATAACCCTAAAAACGAAAAATAGATGCCTCAAAAGCGATAAATCGCCAATATTTTCCCACGTATTTTAAAGAAATTAATATAAAATAAAAGATAGAGCTTTGAAGCTTAAACATTTTATGTAAATAATTTCAGATACTCCCATTTCCCTTTTTAATGTGTTTCGTCACCTGAAAATTTAAAAATAACGATTCTTGATAGAATTATTACCTAAAAATTCCTCATTTCCGATCAGAATTATCGTCTCCATCTCACAGCGAATTATAAGTTCCTCCTCACGCCACTGCACAATCCGCCAAATGAAATTTACGAACTGTAGTCAACTCAAATTATGACAACGTGATGAGTGTAAAAAAACCCATTTTCCGTATGGTAAAATTGAAGATAAACTGCTTGGCGATGGAAATTCCAAGGCGATGAATTTTTATCTAGACGAATTCGATTCCAATTCAGATGCCGCAATCAGACATCTGAAGGAGGGGCACGCGCACGGAACGCGGATTTTCAGAAAATGTGTGGAATATCAGATGAAATATTTTTATTGATCATTAATTTATACGCCAACCCACAAAATAATTTAATAAATTTTGTTGACTTGTTTTCTATTGTTAATAAATTTCATGAATTTATCTTAATTTTATTCCATCCTGATGAAACATAGGTTCGAATCTAAGAGTTAGTGTTAATTTAAATTTAAAAGTAATTTTATATATATTGAACTTAGCTCCTTTTTATTGAATGAAACAAAATCTATATACAATTTGCCTACTATATACCTTATCTAGCCAAAAGTATCCGGACACCCCTTAAAAAAGTAGTTATGGTGACTCGATTTGAGGCGTAATAGAGAGCCATAAAAACTTTAGTATTCGGTTGTCAGGCCGTATTTATGAGTTTGTGAGGCAATGAGTAGGCCGAAAGAGCGTAGTGAGTTTGATGGTGGCTAGTAAAGTAGGAAGCCGTCTTTGTGAGAAATTAGCTCTTGAGATTGCGGATATTCTACATAAGCCAAAATCCGCTGTGAATGATGCAATGGTGAAGTGGGAATATCGGGACGATGAAACTGCAGAATAATGAACTGGTAGGTCGAAAAAAAACGCAGCCGCAGAACTCTGAAAAGGGAAGTCCTTGTTCTTGGAACTTTCGCAGGAGTTCAAAGGCTTATCAGGCGTTAGGGCACCTAATAAGCAGGAATGTTCGTAAAGAGTTTATAAACTTGGGGATTCTATGGTCGTGCAACCGTGAATAAACCGAACATCCTTCCACAGAATACGAAGCATCGATTATAAAGGTGCAGAGCTCACCGTCGTTGGACTGTGGAAATGTTGAAAACTGTTCTTTGGAGTGGTGAATCTCGCTTTACAGTCTAGCTGTCGGACGGACACGTCTGGATCTGGCGGATGTCCGGCGAAGGTTTCTTTAGTGACTGAGTTGTGGCAACTGTTAAGTTGGATCGTGGAAGCTTAATGGTGTGGAAGTGTTTCTAGTGGTATGACCTAGGTCCATTAGCTCCTGTGGTTATAAAAATGAAACCTGACATATATGTGGATATTCTGGACAGTGCTGCACTCCCAACTCTATGGAAATATTTTGGGGAAGGCCCATTTCTCTTTCAGAAAGACAGCTTCTCCATTCACACATCGAAGCTTGCAAAGACTTGGTTTGAAGAAATGGGTATTCAACAACTGGACTGGCCTTCTCAGAGAGCCCCTTTGGGACGAATTAGAGCTCAGATTACGTAGCCAGTCTAATCGACCCTCCTCACAGCAAGCAAGCACCTCTTCTCTGATGAATGCCTGGAAGTCAATACCTGACGCCACCTATTAAAAACTGGGACAAAGTCTTCCCAGACGTGTGCAGGCTATCATCGGTGCAAAAGGATGCGTAAGTCATTTGCGATCGACCGGTGGACCACCAAAACATTTTCAGGTGACCGCCTTTACTAAAACCTAAGATGTGCATACTAAGAAGATCCTAAGATGTGCATACTATAAAACACTAATTGTTACAATTATGCATTACCCATTTGGCAATGTTGATGTGGAAGAAATACCTAAAAATATAAATTATATACCTCTTTATCTCATAAGAAAAAAAAGATTTTCTCCTTCAAAATGACAGTTTTAAAAGCACCTAGTTCTGAACTTGCGAATAACCTTTGCAAACCAATAGATGAAGTAAAATAACCTGATTTGTTTCTTTAAAAAATTTGACCATCTTTTAACACCGTTTTTTGACTCTACCTACTTATGTAAATATGCGTTTTCAACGATGAATATAGTTAAGACAACCTGTTGTTCCAGTACAAATTAACAGTTAATGATTATATACTGAGGCATACAAAATTAGGGGACAGTATGTAAAATAAGTCTTCTATTAACTGTAACTACTAAAATTAATTTTAGATGAAACTTATTTATTCTGTAATATATTTTGATTTCTTTGATATAAAAGGAATCATATTTTGTAGCATATTTTGAATTGTTTGATACTCAGTGAATCATATTTAATAACATATTTTTAATTTTTCGATACTGATGATGATGTATGCGCTTCACAACGGAAGAAGGGGTGCAGTAGCTTCTGAGGGTATGGACACCTGAGCAAGAGAAAGCAGTAGTCTAGCTCATATGAAGATGATACACATCACATTCACTTGCACGTATGAATATGCCCTCCTTTTTACAAAGGGGGCATATTCACACTCCTCACAGATAGATAGAAGAATAACCATGCTCTGACCGGGACTCAAACCCGGGATGCCCAAATCACGAGGTAGACGCGCTATACTTGTGCTAGGACGCTGGCATTGTTTAATATTGAATTAATCATATGTTGCAATGTATTTTGAATTGTTTGATATTCAATGAATCATATTTTGTAACGCGTTCCGAATTGCTTGATATCAAATAAATCATTTTATATTATTATATTTGTAGCTATTATTATTATGTATGTAATTATTTAGATAAGTACACATTCCGTATTTATGATTATTATACTAAATATTGAAGACTATTTTTTTAGGTAACCACACCTGCAACACTGCGTAAAGCCTAACACCTTGAAAAAATTAGAAGCACGTACTTTCGAAAAATCTGCCCTCTTCGGCACTAGTCTAAGCAACTGGTTATCAAAAGCGACTGATTTTAAGTAAATTTTAAAAAAATTTCTAAAATTCAACAAAACATCGAATTACTTCACGTAACGATTGCTTTTTAAAACAATAATTAGATAAATTCGTTTATGTAAGCAAAGAAACATGTACTTTAAATTCAACTGTAACATTAATAATTTTTTTAAAGCTGAAGTACATCCAACTTATTTCTCCGAAACAAAAACAAAAAATCTTTTCTTCATTCCTGTTATTAGATTAAGCATCACAGTCCCAAAATTTCAGTTATTATCCCCCTATAATCAAAATGAGCGAAATTGACTTAAGCTAAATAACTATGTTTTTCTCTATTACACTTATTTGCACACAGCCTTGGCCGTGACGTGATAAAAAACGTAATGGACTTAGGATCCTCTGTTTTGATATGCAAAGGAATTCGTGTAAGCAAATGAGAAGGAATTCCCCTTCAGCTCATTTGAATGCCAACCTGTTTAGGGGAAAGTTCGTTGCTACTGGTAGGTTTGGGGCAGGGCGACGACGCGATTATTTCGTGAAGCTGTACATACCGACTTAGATAGACATCTTGGGTTCTATTTTATTTCATGGACTGTAAGCTTTAAATGTCTTTTATCTTTCTAAAATTAAAACTGTAACTAGATAACTGTAAATGAGCTGTTTCTAGAAGATGTAAATGAATATTTTATTTAATGCAATGTGAACTGTTTTTACCCAACCTCTGCGTTTCCGACCTCCCGGAAAATAAAAATCACATTGTTACTTTCTTGTATCCGAAGTATAGAAAAGATATTGTAAGCACCAAAAAACTTGAAGACAAAATTTAGAGGATTTTGGCGAATATATACATTTCTACTGCATAGGGACAGGTGGCCACCCTTCTGTTGGATAGGGTTCAAACTTTGATAAGTACATTGTAGGCATTAAATCTGTGTATAGAATTTCATGAATCTGACTGTCTTCGTTTCGTAGTTATCCTAATTATTCATATTGGAACAGAGTTAATACTTTTCTCAGAGTTCTGATAGAAATTTAAATAAGTACGAAGACTTTATGGCAAATTTCAACTATTAAAACATTTTTTAGACATATTTGTCACAGAAAAAAGACATAATATTAAATATATGTTTTTCAATTTCAAGGATTTCTAAACGAAGAGCTTCGTCAAAATCTTTTAATTTTGGGCTTTCAGGATTTGGACTCCATACTCCATAAACGAGAAAAATAGAAGTAGAAGGAGAGAGAAATATTTTTACCTGGATGTCGTTCCCTTTACCAACTCTTTTTACTTTCTTCTATAAACAGTATAGAAAAAGTAGAAAAAAATTCAAATTTAAACTCTGACAATTCTCCACGTTATAGATCTTCCTGGGCACGTAAAACACCTTTCTAGAATCTATAACTAAACTTTTCTGTAACTCAAAAATACTTAAAGCAATACGAAAGGAATTTGGTATACGGTTTTTACACCAACTTTGTAGATAGCTGCCAAATTTTGAGCAAATTCCGTTCGAAGGCAATCTGTCAATCTAGCTGTTCGGATATAAACTAACACTATAACTACAAAAAGGAAGACACACAGATGGTGTCGAGATTTAGCATCTGCGGTGTAGATACTAAACACATTTTGTGCCAAACCTGCAGCCAAGGGATTGCCAGTCTATTGGGCTACATTTTCAGAAACTTGATAACTTAAACACACAAAGAATAAAATGTATCGAATTTGCAAGATATGAATTATTGACAACAAGTGTAGTTTATCGTCAAAGGTTTGTTTCTATTGCTTGGAGAAAACGTGTATAAAACTCAAATTGATTTTCGAGTACTATTAACCACATTCAACAAATTTAAACGACAAAAATAATTAGTAAAAATATTGAATTCATGTCAAAAGTTGATATTCCGTAACTACTGTACGTTAATGTCGTACAAGACGTTCTCCCGGTTAACTCTTTATTAAATGGTACTCGAGAAATTTTTAAGGAGATATCTTCCGCTGTTCTAGTCATACTAATGACTTAACAGTCTAGGATTTTCTGGAAAAGTCCGAATAAAGCTCAGATTTATTCGTAATTTGAAACAAATTCATGGGCTTGAATCAAATATCATAAATTTTTTCAATTTCCTTCACTACTTAAAGCAGACATAAATAGATTATTTTAGAAAAATTAAAAAAATGATTGTAAAAATTATATTTAAAAAATTCCATCTAAAGTATTCTCTTTTTCAATTTTTGATCATAAATATGCTTACTTTAATTCTTCAAAATCATATGCAGTAATTTCTTTGAAAATTATTATCTCCTTCTAACTGGATTTCGCTACAACAGCGCCAAAGATTCAATACCTTAAGTTCAGGTTAAACCAAGATAGCCTAACTTTTATCTTATTTCCTCTAATAATTAGAGAAACCTAAAAAGATATTCACAAAATCTTTTTTTAATTTTGATTATAAAATTTATTTTTAGAATTCACCAGTTTTATTTTTTTATATTCACTAGTCATTTTATAGCTTCCTTCCTTTTTTCGATCCTTTATTTAAAAATTTTAATAGAAAGGCCACTCATTTTGCTTTTCGAAAAAGCTCAGTAATTGTAGTAAAAAGTCGTAATAATATGACTTGAAATGGTATTTCTTTCTCACAACTGTTGCAATTGCCAGTCATAAATTAAAATGACATGATTAAAACAGTATACTAAACAATAATATTTCAAATTAAACTGCTTTGATGATGAGATTTGTGTATTTTAAATAATAAATAAATAAATTGCTTTTTATTCAATAATGATTCATTTTTATTTAATTAAATATTTCCGTTTAAAAGAAAATTGTTTAATTTAACATAATGTTGATTGCAATCTTAAAATGAACTCATATATGTACTCACAAAGAGATGCATCAACTATTGCCTTTCCATGTGCAACAAGTTTTAGGTTTGACTGATTGTACTAATTTTCGGAGTAACAAAAATTTGTACATTATTTCTTCCCTAAATATCGCTTTTCTATTTTTCACTCTACCATAATATTTTCTCTGTTTTTCGTTCTCATATTCCTAAAACGAAGGGACATTACCTCTTAGCTTTCTTTACGCAACTTTAAATTGTTTCGCTATTGCTAGCTTTCAGTGAGCTCGCGGGACTGAATCATTTAGCTGGAGTTCAGACTTGGAAAATGTTGTCAGTAATTTAGGTGAATGGCATTTTATTTTCTTATTTTTTCGTATCTAAAAGTATATAAGGACAAGATACTGTAACAGTTTAAAAACGTGATCTGAGAGTTCAGATAAATTTTTGTATTTGAGATTTCCATTGCTTTGAAGAAAAAAAGCTGATTTTGTGCAAGGTATAGGTTTTGGAACTGAACGTTTCAGGTTCTAGATCCGATTCTACCGAAGAACCGCTGTGTAAGTTTGGTACATGTTTAATGCATCCAGGGTGAGCGTACTCACATTAGCTTGGTAGGGAAGTTTGGAGAGGAAGGAGTAGCTCACGTCATCTCCGCGATTCGAAATTATGAGTTCCGTCCTAAAGTAGACCTAGTGTTATTTTAAAACGGGACGTTAATATAACTAAACTAGAAAAATTTATCAATTACGTCGATTAGTTAACATGATAAATTATATGCTAGGCGATAATACATGTTAAATTATATGCGAAATCCACTTAATATTTTCTATAAACACAATGTGAACGCAGCATTTGTAAAGAGCGGAAATAATGGAATTTAGCATTCGTTCATTGAGAAAAGAAATCCTCCCTTATTACGTTATTGCCAGAATAAATGAGAAAAGCCGTTATATCCATTAATTGACATTATTAACAGATTCTAAATTTTGAAAAATCTTTTTTTTTTTCTTCTTCTTTTTACTTTGGTGTTTATGCACTTTTCAAACTTAAGGAATTGCACCATACAAAGTATATGTAAATCTTTCTCATAAACTAAAACGTGTCTCTTCGTCGTTTCTAGGCTCGATTGTTCTCGTTTACAGATAAAGGAAGAACTTATTTGTTAAAGAAATTATCTCACCATTCCCCGGGGAATCGTGAAACATTCCCTTTCTGCTAATGCGCACGCAAAAAGCAACCGAAGACAATTAGTCTTGGTGGACTTGTACAAAATCACTTTATTTTTACCATTTATTTTAAAAGGATATCGTTTCTGGGGATTATTTCCTGTTACGAATTATCGATAGACGTCAAAACAGGAAACCTCATTAAAGTTTCTGCGGTGTTTTTTGCGTCGCAATTGACAAGTGGCGTGCAATGGACGATCAGAATTTGTGCGGGAAAGTTCATTAAATCCCATAGATTGACGTGTTTCCACGATTTTGCAACGTCCTGTATCCTAACATTACGATTTTGTTTTGATTTTAAAAATTTCCATATCAAGGAAAATCAGAAAAACATAATTAATTTGTGAAGTGCACTTTAATTTTGCGTTATTTGTAAACATGAGAATAAATAACAATGGAGAATGAGGCTCTGTACTCATATTCCCCTTGATTGAAAGTAAGATAATTCTATTATCCCAGTCTAATAATTAATGAGTAATTTTAATAAAAATCTATTAAGATTATCTGTTTTCAGTTACCAGCTTATTCACCAAATTATAGATATAAGATAACAAAGATTTCTATGGAATGCATTTGTTTCAAAAAATTCATCTTATTATTTGATTGGACTGAAAAACATGCATTTAGTTAAATCAACTTTTTACAAATATTTGTGCTTATAAATTAAAAAAGTACGTCTATAAAATAAATGTAGACATGAAAATCGCATTTCTAAATTTAGGAATCAATTTGAATTCGTTTTTTTTCCTTCAATTCCTTCACACTTTCCCTGTGTATGTTAGTACATCTTATTCAAATTTTGAATCGTTAATAAAATACTTTTTATTCATCCATTGAGGTACATTATATTTTTTAAACTTGAAGTGGATGACATTCAATGTTAATATATTTTTTTAAATATTAATTCATTAATTAAATTTGATTAATTCTCAGTGCTTTAAACAGAATGTTAGAAGTTTTTAATGAAAATTGAAATCGACAGGCGACATTCACGCAAATCATTCATTCATCTCAGATCGTAATTTAGACCTGGAACAGGGAACGATCACCCCTGGCCCAGCACCCCCAGTGATATTACTCTTGATATGGAGGACTTTGCGACCACGAGCAGATTTAACGAGCGCCAGTCGCCATTACACTCGGGGATTCTTTTGGCCGGTGAGCTTCGAACCCGTAACCTAAGGAGTACGAGTCCAACGCTCTCCCAACCAGGCCATCCCGGCCCTAAGGTAACTTGAAGGTAAAGTATGTTAGTTCAATTCAATAAACAATAATTTTGTGATAATTTATTTAATAAAAAATAACTGAAATAAAAATTTGCTTTGTTGATCTAAGAAAGAATTGACTTAATTTTTTATTACTTGTTTTTTTACTTCGTTTTTAGCATTAACAAAATTTTATTGATGAATGAATCTGAATTTCATTCTAAAATGAAACTTTGAAACAAATTGGATACTAAATTTTTAAAAATATTAAAAATAAATATATATATATAAAAATGTAATTTATATCATTCAAATTGTATTTTTTTTTTGAATATCTTGATGATGCACTATTTATTTTTGACGAATTAATAATTTTAATAAAGAAGCCGTAATCCACATTAAAATCCTAGTATTTGTCCAATTGAGGCGGCCAATAAGCACATTTTTGCACGCAAATAGATTTCTAACACGTGTTTTCTTCTTCTTCTTTTTTCCTTCAGTTAATTTTTTTGACAGAATGTAATTTTGGATGACACAACCTGGTCTTTACAGAGCATTTCTAATGATATTTTGCAGGAATTTCGGAAATGCTGAATTAAATGTTTATAAAAACGTTTAAAGAAATAGTGGATTTGTTTACATTTAACGATTGCCATTCAACAATAATTAAAAGTTATTTCTGAGTCACATACATTATCAAATATTTGGTTAATGAAACAACTAATTTGTGGATTGAAATTTATATGTGCAAAGTTAGATGATTTTTTATTAGAAATTTACTTTCGTTCATACAATGATTCTTATTTACAAACCTAAAATGCTAGATATGTTTCTAAGGTATTTTGAATAATTTCATAAGTTATAAATCAAATTATTAATTATTACATAACTAAGTCAAATGAAGAAAAACATTTAGAGAAAAAAATTCTTTTAAACATTTGATCTAATTGAACTAAATTTATTTAATTTGATTAATTTTTTTAAAAAAATTGATGATACAGTTCATGGAATAATTTGAAAATAAAATTGAAATTATCATATGTTTCACCATAAGTTTCGATAATAATATTTGTAAATAATATTGGAATACAAAATAATAATTACATTCCTCTTTAATATAATATATTAAATTATGAACCACCTTTAGGATTGTATTTAATTTTTAAAAATTATTGTACATAGGGAGTTATTCTCATTAAAACCTTATTTCGGCAAGTTCAAAAGAAAAATATATACTGATGCTTGTAATGATCAAAATGAATAAGAAACGACAAATTTTAGTGATTATGATCTTTCTGAGATTCATAATTAAATGAGCTAAGGAATTCATTCCAGTTTCTCCAGGACTTCATTTTCTGGGTAATTTTGGATATAGCTACCAGCATTAAATCAAGAGCAAAGAATGAAGATGGTATCTGAACTTGCATCCCATTTTCTGGATTGATCCACCCCCATCAGTATAAGAATTGTTGACAGTTACAGCCTTCACTCTGCTCGCATTCGATTTTTATATGGAATCAGATTTTTGAAACCAGTATTCCATTTAACGAAGTACACAAAGTCAAATTTATAAATTTAATATCACACTCAAAAAAATAGTACGGAAGAATCAATAATCAAAGTAATTGATTTTGCAAACGAGGAGGATACTAATCAATGA
The DNA here is from genome assembly GCA_026289955.1 of Argiope argentata. NCBI lineage: Eukaryota > Metazoa > Arthropoda > Arachnida > Araneae > Araneidae > Argiope > Argiope argentata. The sequence goes on along the minus strand of JAOUZG010007800.1, from coordinate 1,914,463 downwards.
CAAACGGATGTTTTCATTATCATGTCAGAACATGATGTTATTTTGAGAATGAGGTTTACCGTAAGCAGAAAACAAAAGTTTTATAATCTGCACGAGCATCTCATAAAAAATCAACTTTCAATTACGTGTTGCCATTACATTTACAAAAACTCTGATTAAAAAAAGTAAGTTAATGACTACAGAGAATAAAACCTAGAGAAATGTCATTTTGAGCATGCGATTACATGAAATGAAATAAATGGGAAATGTAATGTTTTTTTAAGCAATAAAAGAGAGGCAAGGATTTTTTTTCATCATTTGCAATACTAAAGTGGCTCCTTCGATGAAACAATTTAAATGAATAAAAATATAATTTAACTTACACGAGCACTTGGTGTTCCGCCGTTCAAGAAATGATGTTCTGACGTGATACATTGCATTATGCATAGCAGATTGCATTTTAATCTTTTATTTTTTTATATTTATTATTTTTTCTTATATTCCAAATTTATAAATATAAGAAAATTGTAATAAATTCTAAGAATTCTTTCCAGAGATTCATATTGACTCCGAATCGATATGATAAATTCCCACCCCTTAGATCTCATTAAGATTGAAAAAAAATAATATATCTGTCGATCTGTTTGAGAATTTGATAATTGGATAATGCAAAATGTAATTTGATTAGAAGTTAGTTCTTTTCCGTTAGCAGGGCGCAAATGACGCCAATTGTGAATCCAACACGAGCCGAATCACCAAGTGAAGTGAAGACAAAACAGCCAACGGAATTCTACATTATTAGACGATTTTTCGCTTGCACCCGGCTAACGGAAAAATGTCATGCGGTTTTACAAAAGCAATGTAGTGTTCTACTAAAGTTCAGGCGAAATTCCTTCATGGGAAAGTTTGTCTTTCGATCATAATTTGCGTATGAGAATAAAATAATCCAAAAACGCTTTAAGCTAATTAAATGAGTTTTGGAATGTGTTCCTGCAATCTTATGCGTATCAACTTTTGTCTAAATCACTCAGTACTTTAGCAGTCCGTTTATTTCTCGGAAAGCGATCATTGGAAAAATAACAAGTAAAATAGGTGCATTTGAGTATATGTTGCACTCAAATCATTGCTATGCATTAAATTCTGGACCATTTTCGTTAAAAAAAAATGTATTGTTTGTCCAAGTTCTTGGATTATGCATATAGATTTAAAAAATCATTTAAAATGCAAAGAATTATAATACTCGTAATAAAATTTGGTATGTGGTTCCAAGTTTGCTTTCTTTTACCAAATTTGGGGATCTATTGATTAAAGAAAAGAGTTTAAAATGCATAATTTTGCATTATTTATCATAATTTTTTCCATTAATATCAAGATTCTCCCCTAACAGTTATTAATCATATTTGTATTCTTTTCGAGTCGTAAACAAAAATCTCCATTTTTTAATGGTCCCTAGATTTTCTTCCTTTATAAAGTTCTTTAAAATTTAATCATTTCTATCTGTTCGTATTTTTTCCCATGCATTCAGATTATTTTACTTAACAATCTCAAAACAAAATGTATTTTTCAAAAAAGGTAGAACTATTTAAGAAAACTATTATATAATATTACTATTTAACATTAAAATAGGAATAAAAGTTTAAAAAAATGTGAAAAAATAATGAGTTTTCGTTTCATCTGGTGAAGAATAAATAGAAGAAAGTAAACTAATGTGTTAACTAGAAACTATCCCAATTTTTCTAGTAAAATGTCTATTGAAGTAAGCGCGGTAAATTTTTTTTATTATTATTTAAAGACAGATAATATTTAGCTATAAATAGACATTTTGTTGCAAAATAGGCTCAATTTAACAATCAAAATAAACAAAGCCATTTTCATCCTTTCCCACTGAAGCATAAAAAGAGGCCTTGAATATTTTTATTACTCTCATAAAAAAAATCATTCTCCCTAACAGAAGAGCGGTTGAATCTGTTTTGATGAAACCTATTTCCGATGTAATGGCTCCGAAGTACGTGATGTCCGGTTCATTAAGGACTTCAAAGAAGCAGAGAAGAACTGGTTTATGGAACTGTCCAGATGTTCAAAAGCGACATGCAATAAATGATGTTTTGTAAAATTATTCGAAGACTCGTCGAAATGTTTACCTCCTGTGGTGAGGCACAAAATAAAAATTTAAAAAGTAGTTTTTACATGAAAGTTTTATATTTAAACATATTTAATCCCGGACAACTCGGTATAGATCAGCAAGCCTGTTAGTGAAACGACTGGCGCAAAACTAAATTATAATGTCTATCGGAATGCTTTCAGTTCTTTAGTGCAAATGTAAATAAATACTGAATAATTCCCCAACTCCATTTAAATATCATTTAAAATCATCTAACAGTTTTGCTGAAAAAAGATTAATCATCTCAGCAAATAATTTTATCTTTTATTATCATTTTCTTAAGGCTGTACTGGAGTCGAAAAGATGAAGCAGGACTTTTAGACATCTTCTTTATTTTCTGCTAGGATGTCACAACACAAATACACAACACAACAATTAAAAATAGGACGAAAAAAAAACGATCAGCACATCTCGAAGACTCCGACAGACTCCCTTCTCCACCGACACTGTTCTTTCTTTTTAAACTGGTTTCTCGCCTCCCCCAGTTACTACGCCGCCTGGCGGTAACAGGCAACCGGATCCCTCTGGGTTTTCCAGTCTTTCTCGGTTCCCAGGCAATATGATCCTTCGAGTCATTAGTTTTCCTTGGTTCCCAGGCAATACGAGCCTTCAGATTTTTACAGCCTTCCTTGGTTCCCAGGAATACGACTCATCACGTCTTTACAAGGCCTACTCTAAATAATTTCCGAGAGCTCCAAACAGTCATAATTACGCCATTTATTGAATTCAATGGCATAAGGACACGAAAGGAACTGGAATATATTTAAAAAACAAAATGGCTCACGTTTTCAAAATATTATTTATATCATTCCTGCTTAGTAGTATACTATTTCTATATAATATTATTATATTGATATAATTATTATTTATTTATTCCATTATCATTTATGAAAAAAATATGTAAAGATGAGATTATTGATAATAATAGAAAACTATTAAGTTCGATGAAAATATTTCTTACTAAAATTAAAATATCATAAAAGGAAATGATAAAAAGAAATTCAACTATCTATTTTATATCTCAGTTTCATCAAAGCTGGAATTTTTATTTTGTTAAAGTTTGTCTAGTATGATTATGGCTATAAGCTGTAGAATTAACTATTATCGATACTCTACGAACGAAAAAAAAGTTTTTTTAACTTGTCTTTTATAATTTGATATAAATATATAGATATATAAACTATTAACTCTTCGAACTCGTATGTATATACTCTGAGGCACAATTTGAAGATAATAAATCATTTTCATGCTTTATTTATTTATTTTTCAATTTTTATTTTTAGAAAGGTCTGCAGAATGCTAAAAAGATGTAGATTACTTTTTTCGGAAAAAATCAAACTTAAAACAAATGTTTATGTTTATTTTTGGAGCAGGAAACAAGTTCTTTTACATTACGATTAATCATGCCTCAATGCAAAGGATTAAAAAAATTAAGGATTTAAAGTTATATCCGGTAATGAAGAGACAGAAATAAACGGATCTAAGACAAAAAAAAATATCTCAGCCGCATAGATTATAGGAAAATATCAGAACAAAAAGTATTTGATAAAAGGCTACATGTAGAAATCACATAATGTTACAATACCATCAAAGCACAGCTGCTAATATCTATTAACCTCCATCTACATGGTCTTACTTTATAACGAGAGCGTCGTAAATTCAGATCCCGATCTCACGAAAGATTCCACGTATATACATACCCTTAAATGTGACATAACTCTTTGGAGAAACTTGCCAACTCCCATATCTTCTTCGTCTGATAAAAATTGAAATCTACGTTGTCTGATTTGAAATGTCCTTAGTAATGTTTCAAAATGGATCCTAAATATAACTAATATAAATTAATATGTTTCTACAAATGGAACTTAACCATAGTTAAGCTAACTATATCACATTAAAATAGCCCTCATCTATACGAACTTGATGCCTACTAAATCCTTTCAGATCATTTCTTTGCATACTTTTATTAAGAAAAGATTTGATACTGCAAAACTTTTGATAGGAATAGAACTGATAGTACAAAATGACGCAGATCAATGATCCTAAAATAATCTTCGAGTCGTTCTAAAATTAAATTTTAATCAAGCGACTTACAGCACCTAAGTGTACTGTAAACTCCTTATAAATTAATAATTTGATTCCAAATTTAAATTGGCTAAAAATTCAGTTTATGTGAGCATGAATTGAATTTTACAAATAATTTGAATTTATTTTTTACATTTTGTCTTGAAGTCACATCTATAAAGTAGAATTTATTATATCTTTCATTCAACTGCATTAGAAAAAAAAAATGCTTACTCGAAATTGACATTCCACAATGAGCCGACTGATAACATTCCAATTTCCTTTAATTTCTATTAATATTATTCTGTTACATGTTTGAATTCTTTTTTAAAAAAAGGCATTTGTATTTAATAGCACATGAAACATGTTAATTACGCCTTGAAGGGATGACAAAATTTCGTCTTACATTTATAATGAAGATAAATGGCGACGGAATGCGTCATGATTTTTATCTTTCAACCGACGAGTCTTAAAATAACAACTAGCTTCGATCACTGAGCGAAGGTCACGAAACTGATCACCACCGAGAAGTTTTATTCGGCGTATTATTTTATTTTTTTCAAATAAACGTTTACAAATGTAGAAATGGAACAAGTTTAACATTTTAAATATCAAAAGATACATTTTTCCTCCATTATGAATACTACATCGGTGGATATTTGGACATTTTGTGGTCAAAGACGGCGTTTGTTTTCAGACCATGGCCGATCTGAATGACTGGCCGATTTGTTTTCACATTTTTAATGCCATCAATATTTTAAGATTATCCTTATCGGCGTCCAGAGACAAAGGTGGCGCATCTCCCTAGTGTTCTGGGAGTCCCGGTTAGGGCATGGTTGCTCTGTGTACTGTCTGTGAAGTGTATGATTGTACCCCCGTGTGAAAAAGAGCTGTATAAGCGAATGTAATGAGTGTGTAGCTGAGTCGTAGTCTTGGCCCTAGTTGGCGTTACTGCAAAAAACAAAGGACGCTCATTCGGTTTAAAATTATTGACGGCCATCCGTGAGCTTGTCCATTGCGAGTGCTATTAGTAACAATAACAACAAGAATATGCCAGTCGTTTTTGACGATCAGCTTGGTTTACTTATACTATGAATAAGAAATAGTGAATTCATAGCAATTATACTTCTGGCTCCGATATATTATTATTATTATTATTGGTTCTTATTAAATTTCTACCAATGATGTCCAAAAAAATATTTTCGAAGGTCTGAATCCTCCAGATTTGATCGACTCACGAGCTCAAATTTTCTGAAGATTACCATATTTTCTCCATACTTCTTATATCTGAGAGTAAAAATAACTAAAACATTTATTCAAATTTTTTAAAAAAATTTAAAATTTTCAAAACAGATTTTTTAATAATATTTGTCTAATTTAAAATTAATAATAATTGTCTAAATAATAATAATAATAATTAATAATTTAATAATATTTGTATAAAAATATTATTTATAGAATAATTAATTCTAATATATATATACTTTAATTAATGATTTTTTTAAATAATTCAATACGTACACACAATAATTTAATACAGTCATAAAATTTAATGTTTCAAAAAACTTGCTTTTCCTAAAAATTTATTTTATTGACAACTCATTTTCTTACTTGACTTTCCTTTGTACAATAGTTAAAGCAATTGATTAGTCTTCCTAATGAAAAATGTGTTAAATATATTGTGTAAGATGTAGTAACAATAAATGACGACCGTGATCAGATATGAAATATTACATCACCTTCGGCAAATTTACGCATCATACAAACAAAAAGGCATCAAGAATTCTTTTTTATTCCTAAGCAATTTATTTGTAAATTGAAAAAAAAATGTGTATCGAAAATTTATTTTAAGAAGCAGGTTGCTATTTTAATTTTCTAATAAATTTTGTAACGTCAATCTAAAAAAAATGCATCAATAAAATAAAAGGGTTTCTCAAATTAAGCTTCTGATGAAATATATATTTATGAAAGAGGTTGAAACCCATCTGCAACAGGTGGAATTCAGAAGGTTAGAATAAATAATCCAAGCGCGATGACAATAAAATATTTATTTTTAAACAATAGATAAGGCCATTCGGTTCGATAACGGATGTTCATTCTGTGACGTTCGGAATATTTCCTGCGGATCTGACGCCACACCTTCTTTTACGAAATACTTCGCGACGCTAAGGAAAATTTAATTAGAATAAAAAAAAATCGACTTAAAAATACTCTTTTTATTCCAACATAATTAATGGACATGTTCTAGGTCAGACGTAAGTTTATGAAAAAGCAAATGGCATTTTATAAAGTCAAGATATTTTGAAGACACTTCAGACTATATTTCGGAGCAGACGATAAGTGATCTTCCTTTCTCTGTGTGGCAGTGACGTGCAGCTGGGAACTGTCAGCTGCGGAATGAAAAAATAAATAAATAAAACCAAAAGAAGAGAGCGAACTCGGTGTTTGTGTACTCACTTGGGCACATCATTATGGCTTGTTACAAACCGGTTACACACGTAATATTCGATTTGGATGGAACGTTATTAGGTGAGTAATTACCGATCTTTTCCTCCCAATGACTTTTTTTCATTCATTTATTTTAATTTGACAATGGCACGGTGTGGAAACTTGGAATTCATTTAGTATGAAATAATACTTTAAAAATGAAGTGTTTTTTTTTAATAATCTTACTGTAGCACAATTTTTCTAGATGGCAGTTCATAGATAAAATTATAAAACTGCTGGCAAAAAAATAAGTAAATAAACGTTCAAAAGCTTCAGTTAAAATTCTTAGCAAATTTTGAAATAGAAAGTAGAAATATATAATGTATCTGGCATATTTTTATATTTCATTTTACTTTACTTCGTTTTAAAATAAAAATTCATCCGATGAAGTCATGAGTCGGGGGGAATGCCTTCTGTCGGGAGAATCGAATCCAACTTGGCAACGTCTAGCCTCTGCGGAAGTTATTTTTAAAGTCGGCCCCTACTTGTTTCAAGCTAAAAAAAATATCCGCTTCAACACCGGATTAAAAATGTAGGGGAAATTTCTTTTTGAAATTAAATTGAATCTTGCTATAAATATAATTGCCTAGATTTTTTTTAGTTAGTGTAGTTTAGTTTCCACTTAACTTTTTTTAAATGAATGTGTGTGATTATTCTAAATGGAATAGGAAATCATGATTCAGTAGCACTTTTTCTATAAAAGTTAATTACAGGCAGTTATTTTGAAATTTTGATAAAAGGGGGCATTTTCAAAAATATATATATATATATATACTTTCTGTTCTAAAAGAAGGCACCTGTATTTTTTGTTTACTGATGGTTTTAATCTATTTCATATTAATTTACACGTGAGGTTTTGTTAAAACTGTTCAATCGATCAGAGACGTAGGTGTTCTCTATGGTATATTGCAAATGTCAGGAGAGGGCAAACCAGCTTAAGTTAATCAACGTCAGATGACCAAAGTCGTATTCCAAAGAAGAGCATTGGCTCAAATCGGTCCTGTTTTAAGTTTTTAAACCAAAACATTGATATCTCGATTTTATAATGCATAGTGTTCGAAAAAACATGTATATTTATGATTTCGCCATCAAACTGAATTTTTTTATTTGTTTTCATTCAATAATTTCATTTTAAAAAGTAAGTGCTTTCCTTATATTTATATAAACTGAAATTTTATTTTTTATAAAAGAAAAACATAAATATTTTCCCTCCATAAAGAATTAGGAAAATTATTTAACTTTTACATTTTATAAAGATTAATTTATTTCATTATGCATAATTTTATAGCTAGAAATATTTCTGCAAAAAAATATTTTTTTTTTAAATTCTAAAGTTATTAAGTTAATAATCGATAAAAATCGGTTGTATCATTATTTTTTTTATTTCTTTTGCAAAATCAATAGGTCATAAGATTTATAAACCCTATATAATTTCTTGTGAGAACCTCCGGCAAATGACTCGTCTGATTGTCTGAGTCATTCTGTTTCATGAAAGCTTCTTGTGTTCAAATAAAGAAGAATATATGTAACGCGATACACTATTTAACATCATTAATTGCATCATGTGATAAATATAATTTCCAAAAAATGATCCCCCCTCCAAACTCCGAAATACGGCTCACGATTTAAAATAAATTAATGATGTAATTTGATGCGAGGACTTCCGCCGGTGAAGAGGATCAATGATGGAACATTTTAAAAATGGAAAAAGTATGTAAATTTACTGAATTTTTTTCCGTTTCTTAATAAAACCAGTAATATCAATCCAATCAGCACTGTGTCGTATCTAAATATATCTGGAGAAAGAAGGGATTACATTATTCTTACAGTATAGCTTTTTCTGGGCACAGAAAAACAAAGGTTTGAGTTACGTTTCCACTGAAATTCAAACTGGAGTCTGATCATATTACATGATAAATTCATCTTTATCTAGGCCAAACAACAGTCCATCGTTTGTTCACTTTTTTGACTTGGAATCTGTCCCAGCCATCTGATCAGGTTTGTAATGGCCTCGTGGTCACCTCGGCTACCAATCAACGCTAGTTCTTGGTTCGGGACTCGATTCCAAGAAACACCTGTGATGAATATTCTACTTGTTACTTAACGCGTTCCATATATATGTTCGGGCGTATGTCCGCGTATGATATTACGGCCATCTATTTAGATGCCCTATTCTTTGCTATCTCTCAACTATATTAGAAAAAGGGTCAGCTAATAAGATGGATGATTTGGCAGAATTACATAACTGTAATGAATAAAGGCGTTATTCGGCATTGAATATGTTAAGGTATTGTTAGGAATTTTGTGTAAATATATGAATTTTGTATACGTATGAATTCTTGTGTAAATATTGTAAATATTTGTATATAGTTTAATTGTATAAAATGTAATGGAATCGCGCGTCAGCGAGAAAAGACCGCACGCTCTAAGGGAATTTACAACAGAAGATCTCTATATTTGACTGATTTGGTGATGTTGATGTGTTAGCGACGTAATGAGGTCGTTAAAGGATTTTGCTACAAGCTAAAATGTATAGTAGAAGCTAAGAAATGACGATTTGTTCTTAGAAAATATTCGAGGAAGCTCCACAATTGCCGAGAATGAGAGCACCGTTTCTGAGTTTGCCCCGCCCACTTAAGTGGGACGTTATTTAAAAGACCTCGGCTAAAGAAGGGGAGTCAGTTCAGATCGGAGAACAAGCTAATTAGTTGGCTGAGCTTGAGAGTCTTTTCTTTGCGAAGCACGTTCTATAGCTTGGTTTTTAAACCGGGATTAGCGGATTAAATAGTCCATAAGCTGTGAATGTATAGCTTGTGCTGATAATATTTAATACATGTCTTCATAATGTAAGCATATTTTATTTGCAACTCCTTTTATCTTGTGGCAATAGCTTGATGTATTTTTGTTTGTGTTATGATTTTGAATTCTCAGAGTACGTTACTGATAACTGACGAGTACGTTTTCGAAACTCGAATAAACCTTTTCTTTATATTAACTCTCAATATTTCATTTAATCCCTAAGGAAAATTTGAGCAGACAAGAAAATTTGTATCTTTCCGTCGATCTTGTGTGTGAATTATTTGCTACAGTATATAGTGACCTGGTGCATAATAAATAGACCTACTGACAAATGTCTTTTCGTTTGTGTGTTGTAAAATTTTTAAAGGGGACAACTCACTTTTCCTGATCTTAAAAGTCCATCACTCAAAAATAACGATTTCCTGTCAAAACGTAATGGCTTAAAGTATAGATTGTGATCTGACTAAATAGATGGAAAATTATTTTGAAACAAAAAAAGTAGAAAGTAGTATAAAGAACGTAGAGAAAATTCTCTTTCGTTCCCTAAAATTCATATTTTTTTTACAAAAAAAAATATCTTTTATATCTTGCCAGTTCTTTTAGAACTATAGAACCTATTTTCATATCAAAGAAATAAAAAAAAATTATTAAATAACAGAGGCTGAAAAGGATTGGAGAATTGTGAAACAAAATCAAACGACGCCGAAAGTTTTGATCAAAGGGTTTTCAAAGAATTAAAAATATAATTCCTTTTCAAATGAAGGGAATAAATAAAATTAAATTTTGAAAATCAAAAGTAAAATTTTCAATATAAACTATACATGCCAAAAATTTTCACAATTTTGATAATCCTATCTCAAAAATATTTTTAACATCTTTTTGTAATCACATTAGATAGTTTAATATACTAACGTTCCGTTTTAATGTAATGCTAAGGTTATTTTGGAAGGGTTCTCATAATTTTAAACCGTGGTAAGTTGACGAGGGCTACACCTGAATTGGCACTACCGTCTCCAAGCTACCACAACAAACTAGCGGGATGTTTGGTTTTTCGTATGAGCAGATATAGTTGGCATCTACTTCAAAAAGGCATATTCTGAATGCCTACTACTGCCATCTTATCGCCAAAAGAGAAAGTTGAATTAATTTAACTTGACAGACTCAAATAGCACGAAATGCATTTGTGCCAAATCCTCCTTGATTGGCTTCGGAACTTTCATTCTCGAGTTCCGCAGTTGAGATTACATCGAAGCTACCTTTATTTTCTCTGTCCACATAAAAAATATTCAAATATAAGTCGTACTAAAAAAAATTTCCTCTGTGTAATTCCAGAAATTTAGGTTTGAATGCTTAAAAATACTGTATTTTGAAATTTCGTCAGAAAAACTTGTTTTAATCGATTGGAAATTCATGGCAAAACCCAATCACTCACCTTACCCAACAGTTCGTTGGCGAACTTTGTATTGAAGGAGATAGTAAACTTTGAATTGTTTTTTTTTCTCTTTTTTTACTTATTTCAATTTCTTTTTTATTGTTTCGTCAACAAAATACATGCTTATATTGAACTAAAATAGTATTATAATATGCGTATTGCTCAGTAAAATAAACATTTGAAATGTTGAATTTTTCTCGACGATGCTGGAATTAGCTTTAATGTCTTTGAAATATTCCAGATGTCTTCATTTTTGAATTAATTAAAATTGAAAATAAAGATTTCGATCAAACATTAAAAGAAAATAGAGTATGCATTTTATGTTCGATTTTTTTTAGATAGTTAAATGTCAATTTTAGTTCTGAAAAAACATAAAATTCCTGCGAAAATTCAGTAAGTGTACATAAAAATGTTTCTAAAAATTTAGTATTTAATTGGAATTATATAATTTTAGTTTTTTTAATAAATTTGGGTAATAAGAAAAAAATGAAAAAAAAAATTAGTCATCTGAAATATTGTGAAATTTTACATTTTTTAAAACAAATACGTTACGTTTCAAAATGTTTTAAGAGATTTGAGGCATTTATATTTTATTCATGTACAAAAAAAAATTCTTAATAGTAAGTGAATAATTCGTAAAAAAGTTCTCTCTACGAGAGAACATCACTCTAATTGCATCTTAATTTCGTTTATGATTGCGTTGCTTTAAAAATCATATAATTTACTAGATAAATTCAAAACAAGAAACTCGTTTAATAGCACACTTTAATTGATAGCATAATTATACCAGTGAAATTGTAAAAATAACCAAAATTAAACATCAAATTCACTGAGAAAATGCATCGACACAATTTGCAAGAATATTCCTGCTGAAATAATGTAATTCATTCTTAAGTTATTCATTCAATTAAATAAATTTTATTTAAAAAAAATCGAAAATCATAATCTTAATGTTAACATTCCTTTTTGCCCTTACCAAGAAGAAAAAGGGCGTAGTATCTAAAATAGAGTAGGTAGAAAACATTAAGTATTCGCAATAATAATATATGTGGAAAAAATAAAAGATGTTTTATTATATTATTAATTACATTTTTTTTATAATCCCAACGACGAAAGCCTGGTAACATGTCCTTCAACTTCAGAAGAAATGTGTCTAGAAAACCATTCTAATATTCTGGATACATTTGCACTTGAGAAAACATAACACCTGTCAACTGTACAACTCTCGAAAAGTGACGTCGATTGGACTAAACAAATGAAATTTCGGGTAAACTATCTGATATTTCATGGGGTGTTTTACGTTTAATTAAGGCCTTTTCAGGGGCGTCTATTTCGTTCTGTATAAACGACTTGCGAAATCCGATTGGCGACTAAAACCGCCAATTCGATTGTCAGAACAAAGAGCTCACAGGGTTGCTTCTGCGTTGAGAAAGTAAGCTGCATTTCTTTTGAATTGTCTGAAATAGCATGACGTCGAAGGAAGAAGAAGAAAGAACGTTGGTCGAGCTTTCCTTCCTTTTAGATAGCACTTCTGAAAGATTTAAATGAAACAATGGAATAATTCAACAATAACAAATCAATTTCATTCCCCTCCAAGTAAACAAAGTATTCATTGACTTTTATCACTGACCGATGGCCTGTTAAGGTTTCTGTCAGTTTCTTGAATGGAAAGAGCAGATTTTTAGAAATGGAAATCAACGTCTTTCCTTGGTAATTTTGCGTGAACAGAGAAAAAATTTCGTGTTTTAATTTCAAATGAATTTAACATATCAAGACAATTTATTTTAATCTTTATCTAAATTAATCCTACCATTTATTTTAATCTTTATAAAGAACTCTGTATTATGAATTGCATGAATTACTTTTGTATATCGAATTTTTAATTTTGAAAATTCTTTAATTTCTCTTTTATCTACCATAATAACTTTGAGATCTTTTGTGCATTAAAAAAGTTATCGAATGTAAAGGTAATACTAAATTTTCTTTTTAACCGCTCTTAAGAATCTTATTTAAAATAAAATATGTCTTACTGTGTGTAGGAGACGGGGTAGGTTGGAATTTTGTGTATTCCAAAGGGACCAGTTGGTTGGGGGCAATCTTAAACTTCAGCACCAAGTCTTATAAAACTGTTATAGTCTTATAAAGCTGTTTTAGTTAAATTCAACAGCAAGATGAATTTAAATTAATCATATTCTTAAATTTAAAATTTAAATGTTCATTGAGTCCTTATATAAGTGTTAAATCATAGTTGTAGTTTTTGAAGATCTTTTTGTTCGATGAAACCGAGAGATATTTACCGATTGAAGGATATTTGGTTATGTTGAGGCATATTTCGTCGTCCTTTGGAATCAATTGTTTTTTTCCAGACATACACTTACAACATTCATGTACTTGAAGACTATTTTCTTCGTATTTATAGAGATTCAATTTTTTAAACAAGGTTTTAACTCTTTCGTTACATCTAACAATTCTATTTCATTCCAATAATTATACTATATTTTCCTATTTGTTAAATTTTGAATTATCAGTTCATGCGTTAATTTAACTAAATATTAATTCCAACAAGTTACATGATCTAACATCTAATTTGAGAAATATTAAACTTTATATTTCATAATAATGATAATGACAAAATATATTAAAGAAAATTATATTTAAAAAACTTAAAATACGCCTACTAGAAAAGTAGTTCCTTAATCGAAAATCGAGTAATATTCTACAGAAATTAAAACGCTTCCTAAAGATATTCTGCATTCAAAAAAAGTCAAAAATATACTAGCTGAATACAGTGCATAAACTCTCTAGATTCTAATTTGAAGAACAAAACATGTATAATAATAGGTGATATGTAATGTACAAATATATAGATAGATAGATAGATGTTGGTTTTTAGCGCTAAGTTTTATTAAAACTTATTCATCAGCACCACATTATTGGATATTCTTTGAAATTAAAATGTATGTACGTAATTAAAAATATTCACCATGTCATTTAGGGGAAATATTGTTTTTTTTAATTAGAAAAATCCAAATTTTCCTATATACAAATTTGAAGCCTTTGCTTATTTTAAATTCAAAATTTATTTTGAAAATTCTAATAAAGTTTTCCGAAACTCTAATTTGATTTGTTTTGTTATTGAAAAAGATATTCATTTTATATTTTAGGCTTAAATAAAAATCCTGTATTTGAATCGGATAATGATGGGTACTTGAGATACGAGAAGAGATTCATTAGTTTTGGTATCGCCTTCTTTGAACAGATAACATTAATCCGCAAGTCGTGAGGATTTATATCGGTCACAGATTTATTGAAAGTATTTTTCAATTTTATCCTGTTAACTCCTAGTTTTAATTTAAGTTTTGAGAATTTTCTTATTTGCAACAAAATAAATGCTTTCATAACTACATCCATTTCTGACTTGCAGTGAAATACCATTGTTTATTTCCAGTTTCTCTGCTCTCCTAAACTGTCTTCGTAAGATATGAAAACGGTTATATAATTGAAAAGGTTCTGAAAAGGATCTGGGAGGGCTTAACACATAGCAAAACATAGTTAGTTTAATTATTTGTGCATTTTGACATTCACTAATTTGTTGAAGAAAACATGTAAATGTTTTTTTCTATTAAAACCATTTATACTTTCAATAAGATTCGAAACATAGACCAAAATACGGGGTGTATCGGTTATGGGGCTTTTTTTAATAAGTCAAACATTTCTTAATTTGTTATTTCAAAAATTAAAGGAATATAAAAGGCATTTCTTGCTCTAAATAAGTCGTATTATTCTTAAAATTTTACTTTAGTAAGTATCGGTGCTTATCACGCATCAATAAACTAAGCCAAAATGATAACAAACGAAAATATTATTTCACAGTTTTGCTGGATGATTCGTGGACAACAAAATTATTTGCTGTTATCAGAGTCTTGTATGTAAATTTAAAGCAGCCACGTGGAAAATTTTAATGAAATGTTTCAGAGATTTTCGAATTACCATTGTTCGATATTTTTAATATGGGCAGCATTTTGACTCTAAACTACAGAAACCCTCAAGGTCACGTTGCGAGATTTATGTAGTGATTGAAACACGTAGATTAAGATAACCTTGACTAAAACAAAATAAAGATTATGTTACTCATTTCCGCAAAGTATTTGTAATTTGAACATTTTTTCTTCGTGTTATATTATTAATATCGAAATGATTCGTATCGTTGTACATTTTACATTTGTATATTTAAACATAACAAGTAATATGAAAAAAAATTGAATCAATGCCTTCTTAAATCAAAAAAGGAATTTAATTTTAGTTATTTATATTAATTGTAATTTAATAAATTATGTTTGGACAAGACGAAACAAAATCCTATCCGTTGAAAATAAATCGGAACACACTGTGCATGCGTGAATTTTCAACGCCAATTGGGACATTTTATACGAAAGTTGGAGTAACCCAATACTGAATAGAAATTTTTAACTTCTTTTCATCTGTTTTATTTAAATTCAAAAGTAATTCAAAGTGAATTCGAAAAATTGATTAATTAACAATGTTTAGTTATAAATACATCAACCACTGTAAATAAACAGAATAATTTTAAAAAATCGGTCTGAAACATGTTCAGCCTGACATCGTGAACATGAAAAAAATGGGTTTTCTTTATTTGGTGGAGGGGAAATGAAGATTTTTGGCAGGAAAGAAAGCTTTTAATTAATAAAAAACGAATCAAATTAATGAATTAATATTTGGAAAAACTATATTAACATCGAGTGTCATCCACTACAAGTTTAAAATAATGTATTTCAACTCGAGTGGATGAATAAAAAGTGTTTTATTAACGATTAAAAATTTGAACAAGATATATATAGGGAGAGTGTGAACTAATAGTAGGAATTGAATAAGTTTAAAATTATCAAAAAATTGGTATCTAAGTTTGAATTAGCAACAAAATTTTGGATTGGACGAAATTTACAGGAAAAAAACTGCATTTCAAATCTTTCACCACTTATATGCTCAAATTTTTGACGGTGTAGGCGAAATAATTTAATATGTCATTTGTGTTTTAAAAAATTGTAATTGTCTAATCGAATTTTACACCAAAGCGATACCAAATAGACTGTTCGCGTGCCTGTATATTTTGCGTGTTTGGTTCAATAATTGAATACCTCGGCAAACTAAATGAATGAAATCATATGTAAAATATGAACTTAAAGCACCGAATACTTTGTAATGAAAACTCGGTTTATTTGAAATCCACCTATCACTCCTGAAATCGCCAATTGATGCCAAGTTTATAGCGCCAAGAAAGACGAATATTACAATAAAGAAGAATGGATTTCAAAGACGACCATAATTATTATGCATTGGTGGTTTCGCACTCGTTGATAACACAAACACAGTATAAGAAGTCAAAGTATAAGAAAAGAGCTAATTTTTCTATTCTTATTCATCAATTACAATTCTAGAATTCTTTTTTTTAAAGTGCCCCGTATCAGCATCTGGTTATAAATATTATGCATAGATAACAAGATGATTTGTATTTTCTAATTAATTCAAATGTTTAATTGCTATTTCTGAGTCTTTTGAATTTTAGTTACTGTTTCTAAATTTTACTAGTTCATTTTGTAATCATTTATTTTTCTGTACTCGGAATTAAATTTCTGATACCCAAACTTTTTATAACAAAAAAAAGTGTAATTCGTCAAACAGATTATTTAATTTTTGAGAATTATTTAGGAAATTTAAATTGTAATTTTCCATTCACTTCTTCGATATTAAATACATAACATGACGCCATCCTGTTCCCCCGGTGTCTATAATGCTGAGTTATCTAATTAGTTGGATGGGCACAAGATGGGAGAAAGAGAAGGAAAAAAAGGGGGAAATCTGCACTTTTGGGGGACTTTTTAAGTTATAATTTTGGTTGATTGTCACAAGGGGAATTCTTGTCTCAACTATTGTATGTCTTGAAGAGGTCTTGGTATTACTATGGAGTGAATTTGCCGCGTGAAAGGGAATTTGATGCAACTCTCTTGCACCATTCTTCTTCGAGACTTCTTTCTGGCTTTCTCATGTCCCATGAGAGAGTGAGTAGGCATTCTGTGGCATAGTGAATTGGAGATCCTATTTCCTCACGGCTACAGTAAGGGGAGTTGGCTAGATGGAATCTGTATAGGTATGTCGGTATTAAATACAATGGATCTTTATTGGTTAGAAGCTGATGGAATCACGAAATATTAAATTTGAAAAATGAATTAAAAGACATGTTGCCCAATGACAAAACATTTTAAATGGAAATTTTTCAACTTGAATGGCGAACTCGGGGTCGCTGTGAAGGACTGGGTCACGTCATGGACACATAAATTATGGGAACAAGGAAACCTTCGCCTCTAATCAATGGGATCGTTATGCTCAGGCGTAAGAGGTACACTTCGAATAAAGTCTTCGTTTATACCCACAGTGTCGTTTCGTACCCTTTTATTTGAACACCCCTTGTAATTAATGAAAAAAAGATTATTCATATATAAATTAGTGCTAATAAATGTGAATAGCTTATGATTTTTGTTTATAGGAGTTTAAAAATTAGAAAATGCTTGGAAGATTTGTACAATCCATTTAGTGTTGTGCACATCATCATTATTATTTACAATTGTGTAAAAGCTCTTGCTTCAAAAAGATCGTGGGATTGAGATGCAAGCATCTCAAGTTCTTGGGAATTATCAAATTAGAAGTTGTAATGTTACGCATTGCATTATCAAAGGTGGATTAAATCGCGTATTTTTCCACATGATATTTAAAACAAATCTTCGATGCATTTCATATGTCTATTTGGCGCTGCATAGAAAATATGTACCATTTAAACATTTCGTATAGTTTCCTACTCATTCTATGAAAAACCGGATTTTGATTTTTGCCGGCAATAGAAATATTTTCACAATGGCATTTCTCTTCGTTTAAGTGTGAAAGCAACCAGATTGAGGAAGGAACGAAAATTACAGTTTAATCTTCATAATGTTCGGTTGGTGCATCATTATCATGTCTTTCTTTGGCGTAATATGTTTCGATAAAAATTAACAATATTTTATAAATTAATGAAGGAAAATATTTATCTACTTTTAGGATTTAAAAACTCATGTTGATGGTCTTACTCATATTCGTCATATTATACTTGTGGGAGTCTAAATAAATCTTCCAAAAATTAGACTCTTCAGATAGCAGGGTTTTAGTGGCGTGATGTCTAGGGATTTTTTAATATTTACGGGTTAGTTTCTAAACCAAAATTAAAATAATACAAACGAAGGATGAAGAGACTTCTTTAGAAAAATAAAGAATTTATTTAGAGTTAAAGGGGAATATTTACAGGGGGAGTATTAATATTTACAGGGAAATATTAAAAATAATTAAAACATGGAGATATTTAATGATCAGAAAGTTAGATTATTTCCTCTAGGAGTACGTTAGAGATAGGGAAACATTATGACTGAAAATATATATTACCGCGTAGCCTCTGAGCTTTGCGGGAACCGCTGACGCGTGAAGAGAGACGTCCTCTCTCGACAAAAGTTAGTGTGCCTCTGGTTCAAAGTTAATTGGGACAGACTTTCGAAATACCGATAGGTGGCGTTGTTCTGGAATGCCAAACTAATTAAAAATAATGGTCCTCTGGGAAATAATCTCTTTATAACTCTTGCTTTGGATTTCATATATCATCGAATGTTGACAAAACAAGATGAAGGCAGATGTTGGTTAATTAAAATGGTTCTGTTGGATATCCTACATACTTATTGTCCTTTATCACGGTAAGGCGCTTCCACATGTAGAGCGATGTTTTCTCGAATTCAATAAGGGTTGGAATATGTTTCCGCGCTAGCCTAATTCTCCCACAGGAGCGTCTACGACTACTAGGTTCATCGTTGAATTAAAAAAAAACAGGCAGGCGAACAAAGTTTGACGTTTTCGATAACTCAGTGTCGTATGTCAAAGCATAGATTGCCTCCAAAAACCGTGATTTCTTTGTCCGAGAAATCGACCGTCTTCCAGAAAACGGAAAGGAGTTATTAAAGTAGACAATCACTACACCCCGTGTTAATCATTTAAGAATATTACGTTTCGTTTTTCACAATAAATACTGTTCAGGAAAGCCTGATAATCATCTGATAATTATACACCAACCTAATTTAAACTGCAAATTGTTCTTCAATATCAATTGAAGAAATTTAGATGCCGAATTAATAAGAAAATATTATTTTTAGTAATGCATCTGGATATTTTAAACTTCTTTAACTACATTTACCTGTCAACACTAAATGTAGCTGAGCCAATCATAGTTTTTCATTTTATTTTTAATGGAGCAAAAGGAATTCTTTATACATTCCTTGCCGCTTCTAAGTGTGAGAATAATGATTGGCCCCTTCTTCACATTCCAGACACCGAGGATGTGTTCACCACTTTGTACCAATCCATTGCGGAAAAATACGGAAAGCAGCTGACTTGGGCTCAGAGGGCGCAAGCCATGGGGCGACCCGCAGACGAAGCGGTGGCTTTCATGATCAGGGAGCTCAGTTTGCCCATCTCCGTCCAGGAGTTTCACCACATCGCGAGGACGGAATTTCACGAGAGGACGCGAGACGGACTCTTGGGCTGCAAGCTTAAGCCAGGTAAAAAAAAATACAAATTATCTGTAGTATTTGTGTGATTATAATTATACAGATCTGTAATATCTGTATAATTATCTAATATCTGTAAAGTAATAATTGCATGTTTAATAATTTTCAGTTTGTTGCATTTGTCAAGATTTTGACGAATTTTCACATTTCAGACCTCCTCGAGTCCAAATTTTTTTTGAAATTACGTGTATCGCTTTGCCAGTGAACCCTAAAATCCAAAAACGCTTTGAATTGGGACCACAAACCACATCTCACGCGTCTCACAGCAAATTAGAAGCTAGTGACAAATTTTATATAAAATATCTTATCTGTCACTTCACGTGCAAATTAATAAGGTTATTATGAAGCATAAAAAGATGAGAAATATTTTACCGAATTGAAGTGTAGATCCATAGATTTTGAAAAAATGCCACCTTTACATCTATGCATTCGCATGTATACGAATATGATATTTCAGAAAAACGTTACATAGAGAATTCAAATATGTGTTCTTATTAGTTGTAGTTCAGTATCAAATGCTAATTTTAATTCCTTGAAAAAAAAATACATGCACGAGTTTTATGGGATTGTGTCACTTGCGCTCAGTCTCATTAACGCTAACTCATTAGAGGGTGTCATTTGCGCTCACATGGTAGGTTTACTGCAATTTAATCACCTTTGGCAGGAAAACTTGGCGTGCATCTAGACGGGCTAAAGAGAATGCACGTTTCTCGCATTGATAAGATTAAGTGACATAATTAAGGGTCCTTATCTTCGAAATATTCGATTTTTTTTCTCACGGTAAAACTGTAAAATTTTCTTTAAGAACGCTAGATACATTTTTAATAGTTTATTTTAGATTAGGGGTTAGATTAAATTTAGATGAAAAAGGGAGAGCAAAAAAGTATATAAATCTAGCTCAGGGATGCACAACCTTTTCAGGATGAGGGGCCAAAATATGAAAAGAGATCATGGCGAGGGCCAAAAAAGCACATGAATGCTAAAAAATATTAAAAACGCGAAAACATTGGAGTTTTTTTTTATGACAATACGCATGAATTACAATTATTACTTTACTTATTTTATTCATGCACACATTATGCAATAAATAAAAGAATAAAACACAAATATTATAGCTACGATTACCTAAACCTAAAAAAAAAGAGATTCCTACTAAAAAGGGTGCAAACTTGAAATAGAATAACAGAGGAAAACTTTTTGGTAATTATACAGAGAACGCAATTTAAATTTTGAGAAAAAAATTAATAATCGGAATTAGTAAAAATAATGAATTTATTTAAAGTTATTGATTTTATGTTGGGCTTAATATTAGTTGTAGCAATGCGTAGAACAACAGAAAGGTTCTCATCTCATTCTTAATTTTGATTTGTTTAAATTCATTAGGGAGAAAATTTGCTCACAAATGTAAGTACTTTTAAGAAAGTTGCACATGCAGCTGCATTTTTCTTTAAGCATAAAAATTCCTATAGCAAATCTTTATAAAATTCTAATATCGGTTTACCTTTGAACTGATTTTTGAAAAAAATCAGACTTCTGTAAATCAATTTAGGATAACTGCATACTCTCATCCACTAGATTAACATCAACAGAAAATGGAGAAGAAAATTCATCAAATTTCTTTTGGCACTTTTCAAAATCTGAAAACCGATCATCAAAGGCATTATGAAAGATTTGAATTGGATCCTCATACTGCATTTTCATGTGTGGAAATTTTTCACGTTCGCGAGCTTCTCCTATACGAAAATCGTACTCGCCGTTAGCCATGAAGGGAACAAACTGAAAAGATTCGTAATAAAAAGTAAATAAACTTAATGAACAACTGTTAATTATTTATTCTGATGTAGAATCGTTTTCTTTTCAGATTTTTATCCTTTTTTATTTGAAAAAAGTCTCATTTCATTTTAAATTAGTCATATTTTATTAACAACATTCGCGGGCCAACTTCGAAGGCTATGAGGGCCAATTTTGGCCCGCGGTGCATAGGTTGTGCATCCCTGATCTAAATGATAGAATAAATCGAACAGTAGAAAAATATTCTTTTGACAAGGACTTAAAGAGCTGCCTTTGTAACTCTTGCTAATATAACAAAATTGTTATAAAATTATTTTTAAACAATGATTAATAAAATTTTATTTGAAATTTTTTTAAATAATACTAATAATAATTGAAAAATAATTTTTAGTAATAAAATAGAATTGAAAAAACTAAGCAAGTGTAAACTTGAAGAAATAAAATACTTTTAGGTAATATGAATATTTTTTCATGCATTGGTTACTCTTTCTTACTTTTTTTGCATATATTAATCTTTCTACTTACCATCAATGGTTAAAATTGTATTTAAGTTGCAGTGTGAAAGAGAATATTTTGTGTATTTTAAAAACTGTTGAATTGAAATAATTTATTTGATTTGTGTTACATATTTGAATAATAGCATTTTCTTAGTAAGCTATTTATATATACTTACAAGTTTTTTTATTGATACATTGAATAATCACTTTACAATGTTGAAGTATTTCAAAGAAATTTTTAAAACGCACATGTCTACTGCTAAATAATTTTATCTAATTATCTTTAAGATGATGATGAAACTAAAAGCAAACGCATTTCCTTAATACTTATTACTAACACTTATTTGCTATCACATTTGATAAGATATTGTGCTTCAAAGATTCTAAATTATTAGGAATGAAATTATCATATTTATTTCCTTGTAAATTATAAATTTAAACAGCAGTTATGCTTTAAAAAAATCCTTCTTAAAATAGTCAAATATTTCAGTTGGGGAAAAGACTCCTTATATAGAGAACATCAAATAAATTGAATAATTATATAACAATTTATGTAATTTGAATAAAATTGTCTTCAACGGAAAATGAAACAAAGTTTGTTTTCCCTCATATAAATGTAAGGCAAGCAAATGTCCAAATTACCATCAATATTTGAAATTTTTAAAAATGAAAATAAAATAATTATTACATTTTTAGCCTTTCCTTAGAACTACTTAATTTGTTTGAATATTATACTATGCCAAACTATAATTTATACTAAATATAGAAAAATCTTAATATCCACCCTGATTGTGATATAGTCAAAATAATTAAATAATCTTTTAAAAATTGTCACCAAAAACTATAATATTAAATTTTAGGATAGCAAACCTATAAAATATTTGTTAATTTGTCAAATATTTGCAATATAGCTGGAAGGAAATTGAAATAATGTTTGAAAACTGGTCGGTTAAAACTATAGGTGTAAAAATTTTTATTATAATAATTGTAGATATAAAAGTGTGAAATTTTTTTAATCTCCATAGCTTTCATGTCATTTTATGTTTTTAAACTCGCTGTACTCAAGTTTTATGTCATTTTAGTAGAAATAAAAGTACATTATTTATTTAAATCAGATTCATTAATTCAGTTCAATGGTACAAAATGGGTTTTGATTTTCTAGTTCCTATCAACATATAAAATCTAAACTCAAGTTTGAGATTTTATGAACTGTAGCATTTCTTTTTTTATTCGTTTATTCCTCAAGATATAAAAGCACACATATTGTTTGGTGTCTTTTTATATTAATTATAATTTTTTCTTTAGTTTTTTTTCCAACTCCAATTAATGATAATGATTACAAATGCTTTCTGAGAGTATGGATAGACCTCTTGATCTGACTTCAAATTCAGAAAATAATTTATTCTAATTTAAGCTCCTTTGGGGGAGCCTTCTTCCACCCATCAAAAAAGAATAACCTAACATTATTAATTTCAAGCTGTTTAAATTCTATTTCTGCTTCGCTTAAGCCTATAACATATTTATAACCTTTTCAATAAATTATTTTAAAATTTATTGAAAAGGTTATAAATATGTTATAGGCTGTAATTGTATTAATTGTATTAATTAAAGGGCATAAAAATTTGTTCCAAATTAACTCCTTCGACACCTATTCAGAATTGCATTATAACACTTATTAATAACACTTGGGCATATGTGATAGGGTTCATGGGATATAAGGACTGACTTTTTTAATTAATCAGCAAAGAGTTATCAAATATCCACTGATAAAGTTAATTTATTTCTTAGTTTAGATATAAGTATTGGTATTTAAGACCAGGGATAATGATTTCCCGCTCTCTTTTGTACACTTAGCTTTCGTGAATTCCGTTGTGTCGTTCTGTGTTGTACACGTCGCCTTCTCTTGTAAATAATGCCTGCTCCCGTGATGGAATAAAAACTAAAAATTCAACCTGTATTCTCCATGATTTCGGCCACGACTCTGCTATTTATTCTCAGCAAATCATTAAAATGTGATTTTTCATTATAATTTATTATAGCCGAAGCGCTTATTATTTTGCAAAAAAATATAACTTATTTGAACAACTTTAACGCAAATTTTGAAAAAATTGAAATACTAAACATATTGAAAAAAACTAAACATTGATATCCATTTAAATTTGAATAAAAAACACTTTTTATGTTTTTTTTCATTTTGTTAAATAAAATTGAAGACATAAAAAGATAAAATCCTTCTAAAACTAAAAAATATAGTTCACTTTGATAGATTAAATTTGTATTACGTGCATCAAAATTATAATTTTTATAAATGTCTTCAGTGTAGGAAAATTATGAACATGTTCCTTCGTAATAAATTTTTAAAACAAATTTCGCTCACTCTACTTATTACTTTTATCAATCGTTTAAAACGCGGTAACGGTAATTAGCATTTTTCCCATGGCAGCTTTTTAACGTTATCAGAGATATGGAGTGTCATTCTCACTGTGACGATGATTGATTACCATATGGCGCACATTGTAAAATCGCCAAATTTTACATACAAAGATAAAAGTTATAATGTGGTACCCTTTTTAAGGCTTGAGCGCAAATGACACCCTCTAATGAGTTAGCTCCAAAGGGATTGAGCGCAAATGACACAGAACCGCTTCGACAACCAAGACGTCTATATAATATCGCCCTTTCTGCTGCCTCTGTTTATAGATCGGAAAATTCCTTAAAAAGACTGTGCGAGTGAGTGTATGTTTGCAAGTGTGAATGCGTGTGAACGCAGGACTAGAACTAAAAATTGCAAAACTGGCAGTTATCTAGAGCTTCACAACTACAGATTATCTAGATGGGGGGGTGCCTTGTTATCTAGATAAACAGATTTCCCGATTAAATTCGATTCACAAGGGCCATGGATTCAAACATATTGAAATTAAATTCAGACAACTTTTAAATTTTATATGCATTATATTCAAAATTCTATCTCGTTTTCAATCTCCTTTGTAGATCATTGTTTTTTTGTGTGTCGTTCGGGCGTGTATTTAGAACGGAGAAAAGAATGACAATTCGATAGCTATGTCAAATTTTGCATTTTAGCAATGCGTTTTGTTACTTTAATTTGTGGATATATTTGTTATTTAATTTTAATTTAGTTTTATTTCAGTTATATTAATGACCCACTGTAAAAAAATACTAGGGCCCTTTTGGACGGCCTCGTAATTTCGAACCACTGTCAGATGTCATGGACGACATCTGAGCTGGCATCCCTTGTAAGGAAGTCGCCACTTTGTCTCCTGCTGGAAGAGACACATTATCGAACAATGATACTCCCATCCAGCGGTGAGGCTATTCAGCCTTTGTTACCCATTGTGTTTCTCCCGTTCTTAGAATTGAGAAGGACAGATAAGGGGCCTCACATGTTCTCGTTATAGATAAGGCTCGTTAAAGCAGTGAACCGGGTCGAAATACCAGACGGGACTAATTCGTCTGTGGACCCCCACTGGGCCCGATAATGAACAGATGCGGTTTACAACCATTGAAGGAATTAGTGTTTCCTGGAACCCATTAAAGAAAGAATCCAGGTGTAATCTAAAGAGCGGATGTCTCAGAAATCTTCCCACGATGGTGGCGCGAGTGGAAGTAGAATGATTGGACAACCGGCATCTCCAGCGAGCCAATATCAGCCTGAGAGGTGGAGCTTCGCGACGATTAAAAAGGGGTTCAAGAAGCCGAAGGAAGAAAGGAAGAAGGAGAGAAAGAGAGAGGAGGAGAAGGAAGGTGATCTGGGACAAGCTGATCTGGAGGACGAGACGAGCTGTGAGGAGTGCTGATGTGAAGAGATACCAGGTGATCTCAAGTTTTGTTACAAGATCTACCGGAAGAAATCCGTAGATCTCTGGAGCTACAGGCAGTAGCTGAATACGGAGACAGTTTGTGAGTTCCCGGCCTAGTTGTCGAACAGACAATCATTTTGTAAATACTCCTGCATATAATCTAGATTACGTGTTTTTGTGTGTTAAGCTGTAAATAAAGCCTCTGTATATAATACGCTACCATTTCATTTGACCCGCCCGTGGTCAAGTCTTTACACCCTCTTCACACCAACGGTAGGAAGTTTAGCCCTGATGGATTTAAAGTGCAACAGACCACCTTATACGGTTCTTCATTGAAAACGAGTTTCAAACCTGAAACCCTACGACTCACGAGTCGAGTCCTCACCACCAGGTCATCGCGCTCATTTGCTATCTAAAACTGCTGATATAAATATTAAAACAAAAATCAATAAAGAAAATTTGAACGGTGCTTCCATTAACTAAGCGCCCATTTCCCTTCCTCATCTCAGATCTTAATTCAGCCAAGGAAATATTAATATAAGTTTCAGCTAATGGTACTTGAAAATTATTTTCCAACTATAATTTCTCTCTCTCTCTCTCTTTCTGCTTGCCATTTCAATATATTTATTCAATACTTCCATTTTAATCACATTCTGGCACAGAGGCAACGCGTTTTCTTCGTGTTCAGGGAGTCCTGGTTTGGGCATGGTTGTTCTTCTTTGCGCTATCTGTGAGTGTATGACTGTGGCCCCCTGTAAAAGCTGTACAAGCGAATGTGGTGAGTGTGTAGCTAAGCCGTACTCTTGGCCCTCGTTGGCACTACTTCAAAAACAAGAGATGCTCCTTTTGGCTTAAATCTGCTTCTGTATCAGCGGGGGGCTTGTCCATGGCAAGTGCCATAAGTAACAACAACAACAACATTTTAGTCACATGTCATCTACTAATTGCCAAAGATATCATTACTATTAATTACTTTCTCATACACGTAATATAGAGATAGCTAACGTCAAAAAATCACAATCAAGGTTTCTATGTAATGTTCGTTTCAGTGAGCCGAGACGACCACTTTTCCATGATTCTACCTCATTAGAGGAGAGAGACGTGGAAGAATGAGCACATTTATATAATTATTCGTCATTCTTTGACCTTTATTTTCATCTTATTAGATACTGTGTCGTTCATTTTCTTTTTCATGTGTATGTGAATACCATGTCGTATCTGACCGTATTATTATTTATTGAATCAGTGAGTATTCCGATTATTTTATTGTTAAACGTAATCATCCCCTACTTTCACTTTTTCCTCTCGCCCCTATTTTGATGCGTTAAATCCATCCTAAAGCATGTGTAAAAGCACGGAGGGTTTTACAATTCGTTGCAAACATCCCCTCCTGTCATCTTTCCTCTCACCCCTCGTTTTGACGTATTAAATCCATCCTAACGCATGCGCAGAGGAAGCAGAAGGTTTTAGAATTCGTTGTCAAACAATATTTCCTCCTGGGCTCGTGTCCAGGTTCGGGCATGTTTGTTCTTATCTATTCTATATGTGATATATTTGAATGCCCCCCCCTGTAAAAAGGGGCTGTGCAAGCGAATGGGATGCATGAGTAGCTGTTCTGTATGGGATGTCTCTATGTAGTATGTTGTCTATTTCTGTAAGCCCCGTGTGATACTTAGTGGTGCACGGGGATTTTTACACATTCAATAAATGTTTTAAAAAACCAATATTCCATGTTTCTGTTTTCTATGTGTTAGAAAAACATCTTTTCCTAAAATGTTCGTTTATCTTTCTACGACAAAGGCAGCTTAAAAACGTTTTGAGTTAAACTGTTCAAATTTGGTATACATATTTATATTACATTTGTAGATTTCTATCAAATTTCGACCAATTTATGCTTACATTAAGTCTATCTGTCCAGCTGTTAAAGTATAAATTATCATGAGAACTAAACAAAGAAAACAGTTTGATGGATAAAATTCTCTACACTTTTTTAACATTTATAGAGCAGACACCTATCAAATTTTGAGCCAACTTTGGAGAAGTTGACCATTTCTAGGTCTGTAGTTTCAGAAATATGCAATCGCGGTACCTCAAAGACGCTGTGTAACAAATATACCAAATTCAGCATGTGATTTTGTGATCATAAATGCAGTTTTGAGTGAAATTTTTGTTTCAATCAGTAAATAAACTCGTCTAAAAGGCAAATTCGATTTTCGAATACTATTAACCGCATACCGGATATTGATAAATCGCCAAACCACTCGCCAAAGATGACATAGTAGATCAATAAAAATGCCAAATTTATACCAAAAGTTAATATTTGTAACTATTGTACGCCAATGTCATGTAAAGCCTTCTCGGGCATGACAAATTTATTAGAGAGTAAGCAAGATAGTTTTTGGAGACCACTCCTGATGGAGGGGAGGGGACAGCCCCTTGTAAGGCAAGGAATAAAAAGAACATTTTTCTGCATATGAATATTTTCTTTTCAGCCTCATGACAATTATTAGATACCAAGGAAAAAAAACCTAAAAATTGAAGCTATGCATATTTCAATGTACCATTCCAGAACATAATTCCTTGAACGGCTAATTATTGAAAACGTTTTACTTAATTAAACTACCTAATCTACTTTTTAAAATTTTTTTATTAATATTGGAAGAAAACACTTAAAAAAAGGGCAGATTTTGCAAACGTATAGATTAATCAAGCAATTTAAATAATTTTTTAAAAAAGATTTTTGAAGAAAGCTTTTATAAAGTTAAAAAAGCTGAAAAAATCATCTCAACAAAAACTGGCAAATTGGAGATTAAAAAGGTTTTTTTATTTCGAAATTGCAGCCATTTACCAATATTTTTGAGTCATCTAAAGCCTATTTTTGAGAAAGTTGCAATTCCTTGACCACGCCACTATTAAAATTCCAATTCCTTGCCCACGCATTTTTGTTGATGCCAAAAACCTCATCCAATTGAACCCTCATTGAAGCACCATGCGATTGTCCAAGTTAGATTATATTTTTATTCATTTTAATTGTTTTATCGAATGAGTCACTTTAGTATTGCAAACGATCATAAAAAATTGTGTCTCGCATTTATTGTTAAAAAAATATCACATTTCCTATTTATTTCATTTCATATAATCACGTGCTCAAAATGACATTTTTATAGGTTTTATTTGCTGTAGTCATTAACTTATTGCTTTTAATCAGAGATTTTGTAAATGCAATAACAACACATCATTAAGAGCAGCTTTTTGTGTGTGTTTGAAAGAGAGAGAGAGAGAGAGAGAGACTCATGCAGATAATAAAATTTCTATTTTTCGCCAACGGATTTTTCCACGGACTCCAAAAAACCTCATTCCCAAAACAACATCATGTTCTGACAAGATAAAAATAAAAGCTATAGATTACACTTTCATAAATTTTTGTCGTCACTAAAATTCGACTATATTTATGCAGTTAATACTAAAGATCAACAATTTGATATATCCGATACCTCTTATTCATCAAGAATTAGGAAATATTGCTATTCTAGTATGAATACTTCATTAATTAATTTTCTAAAACAAAACAATTTATCACTTTAATTTTTATTAATGTAAATTTATCCTTAAATTTAATTTCCAACAAGTACTATCAGTAACTGATGCCCTGATTGCTTCGCCCGATGGCACATTTTCTGTCAATCCCCGCAATTTCACGTCCATTAACCGCGATGCCCATCTTTCCGGATTGTCTCCCTCGGAGTCCCCTCCCAATGACAGAATGCGCATCATCAGAGGGGCGTGACGAAAGACGGTTTGATTTACGACTCGGGCCCCGCCCCCTCGCTTAGGGAGGGGAGAAGGGGGCGTCTGCACGTGTCTGATCTTAACCTCCCCTTGTTCCAAATGATGAGATGATTGCTCATTAGAGGCCCTCGGCGGCGGTTTTGGAACTGGAGGACTGATGTTTGTCCTTTTAGGGGTAATTGAGACAACAGTTGACCCAAAATGTTTATAGATGGATAGAAAAGCAATTATCTGACTTGTTATTATTATTATTTAAAAATAATTTAGTTTATATATTTTCAGATATAAACAATATTAAATTATCCTTCTTAAAGTATCTGCTCTCATCATAATGGATAGCTTAGCAACAGGGATTTTTCATATTTGCCTTTTGCTTTCAATTTTTCTTTTATTATCATTATCATCATTATTATTATTACAATTATTAATATTTCGTGAGAAAATGTTGTTTCGGTTAGGAGGTTTTGATGTTTCCGAAAGTTATCGGCAAAAAATATTTTTACCTACTTTTACCAGTACTGCATTATTAATACATATGCTTCTTTGACCGCCGATGCTTTTTTAAAAGGTTGAGCTGCTTTTACCAGTATTGCATTATTAATTATTGCGTATTCTTTTTTGACAGAAGATGTGTTTATAAAAGGCTGACGAAGAACTATAAAATCATAGCCGTTATTTCATCTCAAAATACAATCGTCTACATACATACTTTGCTTGCCAGCTAGAAAAATTGAAAATGAAAGTTCAAAAAATTATATATATATATATATATATATATATGCAGAGAGAGAAGTCTCGTGATTGTTTCAAACCGATTTAAATGGGTTAATGACTTAAATGAATTAAGACAAACAATGACTTAAAAATAATAAAGTTCTCACATGATAACCTGAAATTTATGATTGAGGATTACATTTTGTAATTTTTTTTCAGATTTATATAATTATTATTTCAATAAAAATCTTCTTTAATAAATTATTCAAAGCAGAGTTGTCAAACACTATTAAATTTTAGTCTCAAAATTGATATATTACGTACTTTACAAATACGTTGTATAGGCACTTGCCTATTTTTTAATAACATTTCATAATTATTTTAGTGCATTATTAATTGCCTTTCCTGATTATTTTGTTCTCATGATATATTAGTTATCCTGGATATTAGAATATTAATAAGAAATATTTTATTTAAATTTTGAAACTTTTTTCTAAAAAAATTGCAAAAAATATGAATTTCATAAAAATGAATCAACGTGAAAATATTTCACGTACAAATGAGATAGTGCCGTCAAAGCGTTTAATTTTGTAGAATTATTTATTCATTTCAGGTATGATAACTAATAAATAGTTATTTCGCGGTTATTTCACACTAAACCTAGATTTTTAAGAGATAAATAGTCATATTCCCTGAAATAACAGATTTCACCTGTTAATGTTAACATTATACTACAAAATAAAAACAAAAGTTGAAATCCCTCTAATGGGTATAGACCCGGGGGACCCGGGTTCGAGTCCTGGTTCAGCCATGGCTGTTCTTCTGTGTGCTATCTATGAGATATGTGACCGTGTCCCCCTGTAAAAAGGGGCTGTGCAAGCAAATGTGGTGAGTGTGTAGCTAAGTCCTACTCTTGGCCCTAGTTGGCGCTATTTCAGAAACAAGAGACGCTCCCTTCGGCTTAATTCTGCTGCTGTATCAGTGGAGGACTTGTCCATCGGTAAGTACCAAAAGTAACAAAAACAAATATTTATTGAAATTGGAGAGAAAATTTTATAAATGTATAGTAAAAAATTTAATTTTTTCAATATTAAGATTGCATAAAAATGATTTTAATAGGACAATAACTTCAAAAGATATAGAGGAAAGGCACCAAATATTTTCTCATTTTTTTTATTTAATATTTGAATTAATTTGCGAACTTCAAAAAGTTGGTAGTTTCATTTCCCTCTCTTGAACAATATATGCGCCAGCGTCCCTCAATCTCGCACAAAATCTGTGAAAATGCATAAAAGGACATAATTATTGTATTTTTATATAGAGAGATGATGTTCACAATTTCTGTTAATTTTTATACATATAATGCTAACGTATGTGGCATAGAAATCACTGTTATTAGTTATAGTCGAATGACAACTGTTAAATGTAAACTAACTTCTTTATATTCTTTCTACTTTCTACTATTCTATTATCGCTACAGATTTTAGAACTGCATTTAATGTAAAACTTCAAAAAACACTAATCGTGGGAGTTGCAAAATATTTGAAATGATCTGCAGAGGACCCACGGTGTCTCCAAAAATTTATTTCCGTCCCAAGGAATAAAGATGTAAAAGACAAAGGCAACAAATGCTCTTGTTGCTACTAATGGCACTTGCCATGGACAAGTGGACAGATGGCTGTCAGTGATTTTAAGCCGAATGGAGCGTCTCTTGTTTTGAAGTAGCACCAACTAGGGTCAAGAGTACGACTTAGCTACACACTCACCACACTCGCTAGCACAACCCCTCTTTACAGGGTGGTACAATCACACATCTCACAGATAGTACACAGAAGAACAACCATGCCCTAACCGGGACTTGAACGCGGGATGCCCAGATCACAAGAAAGACGCGCTACCTCTGAGCCAGGACGCCGGCAAAAGTGAGCAGATGTTAATCACTGAAGATTATTCCGTTTGTTCAGCTGTTCGAATATAAATTAAAACGATAACATCAGAATAACGAGAACTGGATGGATTAGATTCAATTCGCAGATTTCAATGTCTAAATCATTTTACATTTTAAGCCAGATCAAATAAAGGATTGGAGTATATTAATCTATAACACGATAATTCCAAAGCGTAATGGCTTAAATATATCAAATTTTGTATTTGATTTTGATATTATAATTGAATTTTCTGTCAAATTTTAGTTTTATTTGGTGAAGGAAAACGCTTCTAATCGATTTTTAGATATTATTAAGCGCCTATCATGGATTAATCGCCAAAACACTCGCCAAGAATCTCGAAATAGATTCAGTAAAAAGGCTAAATTCACGTCAAAGTTTAACATTTCATAACTATTGTACAATAAATACCATTCAACGTTATTTTATTTCCTAATATTAGCTCACACTCTCCCTATATATATAAAATATAGATATTGTTCAAAATTTAAATCGTTAATAAAATACTTTTTATTCATCCAATCAAGTTAAAGTATTCTTTTTTAATTTGCAGTAGACACATTTGATGTTAATACAATTTTATCATATATTAATTCATTAATTTTTAATTCATTCATTAAAAACTCACTATCTCGCAAAAAAAACTTCAATTCCTCGCCACCAAATAAATGACGAATTCAGTTTGTTTTCTCCCAAACTAATGAGGTTAGGTTTGACATGTTTTCGGCCGAATATTTTAAATTAATTCGGCCGAATATTTTAAATTAATCTGTTTATTTTCTTAATGTTTGATGCATTTAAAATTAAACATTGCTAATTAATCGATTTTCCGATTCATTTTGAAGTGCTTTCGAATTAAAATAATACAGAATAAAGAAAATTACAAATTTCTAATCTGTAATGCGTTTCCTAACTGGTGTAGAAAAATAATGCATTTTGCTTTGTCACAATTGGCTTTGAATCTCAATCCTCAATTCAACGTCAGTATAATTTTTTGATCAATTATTAATAGTAATTGCAATTGTCTGGTTGGTATGGCGTTGGATTCGCATCCCTTGGGTTACGAGTTCAAACATGATATATATATAGAACGGCCAATGGAAATTGCAAGGAAATTCACCTTCTATTCTGTCTCTTAACGTTGTGAATCTATCTTTTTTCTATACATATTTATATTAATTGTACTTATTTAATAAAAATTAACAAAAATAAAAAAAATCTTTGTTAATCTAAGTAGGAATTGATTTTAAAAAATTGTTTTTTATATTACTTGTTATTACCCAAATTCTGTAATTTTTTGCAAAAGGTGGTGTATTACACCTTTAGCAGCCTATGTTAAAGAAAGTATTGGGGAGACCACTGCCAAAGGTTAGGCAATAAAACTGTAATAAAAAACCCATAACACGAGAATCGGAAGCTATCAAATTTAGTCATTAAACAATCACCCATTGACTACTTCAGAATCGAATTCGGAATAAGGTTTCATCTAAAAGACACTCCATCAAAATGTAACCTAATCACTTGGCGATCGATCATTCTCAGTGATAATTAATTTCCACAATCCGGATCCAGGGGTGTTCCGCGTAATTGTGCTCTGCCACCCTCTGAGGTACCCTCCCTCCAGGCGGTCAAAACCGGTTCCCACACACACCGATGAAGGATAGTGGGGATGATTTCTAATTTACACTAAAAACTTCCGCTTTCAACGGACTGAATTGATGAGTTGCGAAGCTTTACGCGCGAGTTTTGGCGAAAAATTGGCCAATGTTTTGGTGAAATTTTTATAGGAATGCATTTCAGAATTAGTTCCGAAACTTATTTAACACTAGTATCTTTGACAACAGTCTGGTTCGTTAAAATTAATAATTGCCAAAATGTTCAATTATATAGATAGATAGATAGATAGATAGAGAGAGAGAGAGAGAGAGAGAGAGATTTGTGATATGATTTTAATGAGTTTTCCAGTAAGGTATTTTTAAATTTCGCATTTGCCGCCTTTCTGGTACAGAGGTAGCGCGTCTTCCTCGTGTTCTGGGAGCCCGGGTTCGAGTCCCGGTTCGGGCTTGGTTGTTCTTCTGCGTACTATTTGTGAGATGTGTGACTGTACCCCCTGTAAAATGGGGCTGTGCAAGCGACTGTGATGAGTGTGTAGCTAAGCCGTACTCTTGGCCCTAGTTGGCGCTACTTGAAGCAAGAGGCTCTTCTTTCGGCTTAAAATCTGCTGATGTTGCCAGCAGGGGCTTGTCCCTGACAAGTGCCATAAGTAACAACAACAAGTAACAAGTTTCGCATTTTAATATTCATATAATTTTAAAAGCAATACAAAGCTATTTTCTTCATAGTATACAGTTTCCTAATTTTCTCTCATTTTTTCTAAAATTGGATTAAATTAATTTAGCTTAATTTAAATGTAAATCATTAAACTTCAACTAACACAATTAACTTTTTTTTCCTTTGAAACCAAATATTTTTGTTAAAAAAATTAAAATATTAGAAAAGAAAATAGAATCGTTCTTAACAATAAGGTCTTATGAATATTTTTAAGTTCTTATGTCTATAGAATATTTTTTCTGCTACTTATGCAATATCACAAAAGATTATTCAATAAAACTTTATCTGGTTCATCATAAAAATTCCTATTTTATCTTTAATTTCGAAAGGTATTTCATATTGACACAAGTAATGTTTTTTTTTTTTTAAATCGATAAATGCATCGTGGAAAAAGTTATCAAGATTTAATTTTATATGGTCTTTTGGCCAAGTGAATCATATTCAAGAAACTAATGGTGACAACTAACTCTTTAATTTTTAAATTTAAAAAATATTGATCTCCTTCGATCAAATTTCGCTGAATTAAGAAGCTTTGAATATCAAAATTTTATAAAAATCAACAATTTCATTATTTTATACTAATCAACCTTAGGAAAAAAAGTTGATTGGCATATCTTCTTCGAGACGATCAGTAAAGGGTTTTAAAAATCCTTTTTTAATACAGATCTGCCAGTTTTAATTGCAAAATAATGAAACGTTTTTTTTTTCAAATATTACTGTTTTAAGAATATTTTACAAAAAAAAAAAACATTACTCATAGCATCGTAGGTCAGTATAAAATTTAAAACATTGATTTAACAACACAGACGTTTTTAAAGATCACAGAAACATTTTTCTTGTATTTAATTATTTAGGAAGGAAAAAACATTTTTCATTTTGATATACTCACTGTGCTGAAAATTTTGTTTTGCTGTGTTTTGTTTATATTGAGAGTTAACTTTTTCTTTTAATTAGAATTTTTACTAGCATGATAATAACAAGCTGATAAAAATTACTATGCAACATTTGATAAAAATGTATTCTTTACGTTAAAAATTAGTTACAACTGATTCACATTAAATAGAAATAAATGATGAAATCCCAAGAGAATGTTTTAAAAAAAATATTAAAATAATAAAACATTAAAAAAAGAAAAATTTAAAATAAGATTTTTTTTTAAATGCTTCTAACAAATAAACAATTTTGAACGTTATTATTTTTTAAATTAAATTCTTTTACAAAAACAATGCTATTAGATTTTTACAAATCTAATAGCAATTAAAATTTTCTTTGAAAAAATTCATCGATTATCTTCATACAGAATTCTTTAAATTGAAAATCAAAAAATATTGTCTGACGAATTTATTCATAAAGAACATTTTGAAGATAGAGAAATTCAAATTAAAAATTAAATGGTATTCATCTATGAAACTTGGTAACTGGCGTAATAGAGAAGTTCATAATGTTAATCAATATGAAAACTTATCCACTACTGTATGATTTCTAACGTTTTTTATTGAGAAAATATACAAACAAAAAGAAAAAAAAAATCTTTTTGAATATACAAATGTTAAAGAACTTCGATGAGATTCACTTTCTCATAAATCAGTACGATTATTTAAATTTTATCCTTCCAAACTCAGCTAATTTAGTTCTGAAATTAAGAAAAATAAATTTCATAAACAATAAACAATATTTAATTATCCGAGTTTTCTACTGAAAAACGTAATATTATTAAATATTTACAGTTTCGTGTAAGTTCGTCTCAATGTATCTGTACAAACGAACAGTATCTAATTAATTAATTTTGCATAATTCTATTCTGTAATCTGAAGAATCAAAAGAATCCAAAGTTTTTTTTAAAAAAGTAATATCAATAGGATTCTTAATAAAATAAGAAATAATTGTTGATATTTATTTGTAATTTAATATACTAGGGATATCAAAATAAAAATTGCTTATTTTATTTTAAATATACAAATTAAGCAACCTCGTTTACTCTCAAAACAATCAGTCATTAGCATTCTTTTTTTTTTTCTTTTTTTTTCAATTTCAAACAAATTTTGATAAATTTAAGTAGTTTATACTTGTTTATAAATACTCAATTTTCACAAAGAAAGCAGTCTTTGTATCATGAAATATTTTTTCCCTACAATTAATAGCTAAAATTTATAGAAATAAATTTCATAGGTAATAAAAAATATTTAATTATAAGGGATTTTCATTCTAAACGTATGGTAATATTATTTCCTATCAGTAATTTCAGGAAAGCTCTCATGAACCATTCCATATAAACGTACAATATCTAATTAATTAATTTAGTAACCTGATACAAAAGAATCCAAATATTTTTAAAAAGTAATTTCAATTTAACTCTTAAAAAATAAAAAGTAATTGTTGATATTTAGATCCATATCTGAACACACTAGGGATATCAAAATAAAAATGGCTTCTTTTTTTAATATATAAATTAAGCAACTTCGTTAATTCTGAAAATAATAAGTCTTTACCATTGTATTTTTTTTCTCCAGTCTCAAACAAATGTTAACAAATTTGGGTAAATTAATACTCATTTATAAATATTTAGTTTTCACTTAGAAAGAAGTTTTTGTATCACGAATTTTTTCTCTCTCCTATACTCACAAAGAATGTAATAACATCGACTAATATTTCACAACGAAAAAAAAAGCGTGTAAATTTATAACACTTCCTCTATTCTTTTTTAAAAACTTTAGTAAATAATATCCAGATTAAAAAAAATCCCTTTGAAGTAAATATTTGTTTTAATCGTGAAATCGATACTTGTATTTTGTATAATAATTCTCATTTCCTGTGTTCCTGTTCTAATTAGAAACGCTATCTTGTTTATACTTGGATTCTGTATAAAAACATCAAAGTAAAAGCCGAATGAAGCAGCTCTTTTATCTAAGCAGAGAATTCGATGCGAAGTTTAAATATGATAAGCAGGTTTAGCAGGATTACCGAAGTAATTAAATTTCACAACATGATAGGCCTAATAATGCTTTCTCGGTCAAAATTTGTCACAGTTATAAATGCTTCGCCATGTGTAGTCAATCCTGGGTGGGGATATGTTTAGAACTTCATCCTCTTTTTTTAAAAAGAAGAAGTTTAAGAAAGAAAAAGAACTTCTAATCTAGAGGCCCATTAGTTAAACGTCTGAGCTATTTAGTCGAGAAAATGTGCCGACTCTTGAAGCAGCTGAACAGCTGTACCAAATGCTAATTCAGATAAGTTGACTTTCACCGCATCTCCGGGCCATTCATCAAATTATGCACGGTGCAAATGGCAACGAGGAGGTTGGCCAATTACGATGCGAGCCAGAAAATTCTACGAATCCCTGCGATGCAAACTAAAATTAGAAGCATTTCCAAAACGCAGCTCCGAACTTCGAGAGGAAGACCCACCTTTCTCGTGTTACTCCGAATCGTCTTCCTCCTAATGGGTCTCAACATTACATGCTTGTTAAATGTTCTATAGTTCGTCTCCCTGGAGTTCTAAAACTGTTTATCATCTCGCTTGTGACATTTTCTTCTTTTTTTAAAATTTTTTTAGCAAAAAAAGAAAAAAAAATCGTGTGTTCGGTGCGGTAGTTTCATTTTCCTTCATCTGCGAGGAAACGAAGTCAGGAAGAACACTATTTCTCTCCTCCCCCCCCATCCAACTCCCCTCTCTTGTTCTGGATGGTTGAAAAAGTGATGAATTCGTTGTTCCGAAACAACTCGGGACTATTGTGAGAAAATTCGAAACTCATGTTTCAGACTGCGGTGAAAAAAAGAAAAAAAGAATAAAGAGGCGGCGGAGGATGGCTGATTCCTCTCATGTCGTAAGAGCAACCGCAGTGAAAATCTCTTTGGTGACAGAAACAAATGTGCTCTTATTTTGAGAAGAGATGTCACGTGCTTTTCATGGGAAGAATCCATTCGAATGCATGCCTCAATCTACATCCACCATGGGTTGAAGAAATTTCTAAATCTTTTGCTAGTGAATCGTTATTTTCCATTTATTTATACCATTATTACGTATACGGGTCGTTATATTTTAAGTAAGCAATGATGTAATTGTTAACATTTATCAAGTTGTCAAAGAAGTAACCAGCTGATGCAGGTAACAGGTAGCTTATTGTAAAATGTTAATTATTATCATGTCAGAATATGGTGTTATTTTATTTTGGGAATGAGGTAGACAAAATTCCATAGGCGAAAAATTGAAATTTTATTATCTGAACGAGCAAGTCAAAAAAGCAACTTTTAATAACGTGTTACCATCGCATCTACAAAAGCTCTGATTTAAAGAAATAAATTAATGATTACAGCAAATAAAACCTTGAGAAATGTCATTTTGAACAGGTAATTATATGCTGTGAAATAAATAGGAAATGCGATAATTTTTTAAACTATCAATGCGAGACAAAGATTTTTTCGGACCGTTCACAATACTAAAGTGACCAATTCAATGAAACCATTAAAATGAATAAAAATGTAATTTAACTTGCACGAGCACGTGGTGCTTGTCCGTTCAAGAAATGATGTTCTGACATGATACATTGAAATATGCATAGCAGATTTCATTTTAATCTTTTTTAAAATTCTGTCTTTATAGTGTCCATGCAAAAATACAGCCTTGAAGTGGCTGCAAACTTAAATATTGCAAAACGAAAGGCCCTAAATGGCTTGATGGTAGGATCCCGGCTTCGGGGTTGGAGGTTTTAGGTTCCTAACCTAATTTCACCGAAGAATAGCCATGTGAATGAATGCGGTATAAGTTAACCCTTTAAAGGGGCATTCTTTCTTCCTAGCAGTGGCATATTAATTCTTTGCAATCAGAAAAGTAATATGAT
This sequence comes from Argiope argentata, assembly GCA_026289955.1. NCBI lineage: Eukaryota > Metazoa > Arthropoda > Arachnida > Araneae > Araneidae > Argiope > Argiope argentata. The sequence continues at coordinate 1,875,161 of JAOUZG010007800.1, read as the reverse complement.
GCATAATTATTCACCTAATACAAATACTTGTTTATTGCTATGAAAAATAAATATGCATAATTGTTTTAGCCTCTTGACATAGGAATTTATTTAACTTTCGAATTAGATGACACATCCTATTTTGGCCATTTATTGTTAATTTGATTTTTTTAAAAATAATATATGGATCATTTGGGATATTAAAGCGTTTCGAATTGATTTTTGCGTATTTAAATACTTAATTAAATACTTAAGTGGTTTAGTTTCAGACTTTAAACTAAAAGTGCAATGATTCGATGCGCATGTCAGTCACGTCTTTGTATGCGAAGGGGTTAAGTCGAATTTTTTTGAACAATTAATCTATATTTTTTTTACCGTTCTACAGACATTTTCGACAATCAAAATCGAAAAATAAATAAATAAAACCTCAAAAATGCATCTTCTTGAAGGGTGAATGTGAAACACTGTCCGAGGGCAAAGGGTTAAAATAATTTCCAAATTGAAATAGACTTAAAGAAAAGAATTTATTTAATTTTTAGATAAATATAATTTGATTCATTAATTAATTTCGTGGGTGAATAACTGTATAATAAATCAAGATGCCTCATTTTGTGTGAGATAAGAAAATGGGACATTTATGCTTTCTGCTATATCGAAAAATTTGTTAGAATGTATGCCAAACGACATAATTGTCTACAAAAGTTGATGAATATGGTGGGAAGCATACTTCCCTAGGCCCTAGGAAGGGTTAAATCCATCAGGTCAAATCTCTTCTTCTCCTGTTACTGTAGCAGTGAAATTTGGAGAGGGTAGTGCCAGATCAGGGGTTGTTCTCGTTATCTATCTCGTAATAGTCTTAGTGTTCCTTCAAAACGTAATGCTAATTTAATAAAAACTAAGTTGAAAGGAAATTATGACAGTAAAGAAACTAATGTTTAAAAGAAATACTATTTCTAGCTCGTAATGAATTTTATATGTTTATATACAATTAATAATCATATAAAAAATTTCAATAATCAATCAATATGCACTTATATGTTTTGCTCTTCAAAAATCTTATTAGTTTTTATTTGTCCATTTATAGACTAGTACAAATTAACCCATTTGATTTTTCGAGAACAATTTCTTTATAACACATATTCTCTTAAATGAGTCCCGGTCGATTAGATGCTGTTTATATTTTCACTATCGCTAGTATTTTACTCGAGAATGAATGTCAGTATAAAATAGAATAAGAGTTTTTAAAAAAATAAACATACAGATAAAGATGTACGAATACAGCAACATTTCTTAACATTTAAATAGAAAAAATTTAAACATTATATTTAACTAAAAGAAAAAATGAAAGCACCTTATAAAAGAAAAAAGCAATTATCTCAATAAGTGCAAAAATTGCTGACGTCCTAGCATAAGGTCTTCCCCTTGATCTGGGTGTCCTGGGTTCGAGTCTTGATTCGGGCATGATTATTCTATCTGTAAGGTAATTGAATGTGCCCTCATGTAAAAAGGGGCTCTGAAAGAGAATGCGATGAGTGAGTAGCAAAAGTCGTTCTCTTGGCCTTAGTTGGCGCTACAACAAAACAAGAGACGCTGGTTAGGCTTAAATCGCTGACTACCTCAGCGAGCTTGCCCATGGCAAGTGCCATAAGAAACAACAACTGTTCAAAAGTTCAATATTTTATTATTTTGAACTGAAGATAGAGCCATTAACGAAAAGCAATAGTAAAATGGAAAAAGACTTTGCTCTCATAATCTATAAAACTTATTATTATTATTATTCAGCTGGTTTTAATACAACAAATTTTAATTTCATAAACTTGCTTTCAATGTCAAAGGAAGAACTGGTCTCAAAACTAGTTGAGTGTATCTTCAAATGTAAATAATATAGTCCTTGAAATTCTTTAAAGGAATAAATAATAAATACAAAGAAAATACTTTTTCATATTTATATCTGATTGCTGTTGTTTCTTTTGATTTTATACGGTGGCCTTAACAAAATCAAGTTTGGATCTTTTTATTTGTATTATTAGCAATCATTTATTTGTCCATATTTTGATAAATAATTCGTTGCTCCTTTCGTATGCTTTAGCATCGAGTGGAGTGGAGTTGTAGTAGGAGAATCTTGTTGTTAGGACAAACTGCTTCTGTTTTCTTTCTATTATTTTCCGTTTCAAAAAATCGAAGTTCTCAAAAAATGGAGCAATGGTAAATGAAACAAACAAAAAAAAGAAATAATTAAAATAGGTAATAAAAGGAAATTTTCATGAAAAATTCAAAATTATGAACAGATGGTATTGGAAAATCTGTAGCTTACTTCTATACAAAGTAGAAAAACATTAAATAAGATTGAATAGCGTATTTTTTTAAAAAAGAAGAAAATTGGGGAAAAAAAGTAAATTATGGAATAATATTCATTAGGCCATTAGATCCAATAATTGTATTAACGGTTACCTTCAAGCAACCTTGATGCAATACTTGTTTTTTCTGTCAGATTTTAGCCCAAAAATCAACCCCTCGTGACTGAAAATCCCCAAAAAACTGAGATTTCGAAAACATTCTGCTATTCAGATCCGCTTCATTTCTTGAATATAGTTATATTTTTATTCCAGTTTTATTCTTGTTTATTAAAACAATAATCTTCAGTCTCATTTGATGTTCATCGACTTTGGATAAAATCAATTTTGTTTTAGATGTAGCTGCATTAAAATGTACTATGTTTTTCCTCAGAAATTGAATTTAAGCTTTATTGGTTTTTGAATTTTCATACTTAATTCTATGAGGTGGTAAATAATTATTAGTATTTATTTTTCTTTGTAGTGCCGAAGTAAGAAGGTTTTTTTTTCTGCTAATTTATCATTTTTCCCTTTATCCTTCTGAAATATGTACAGTTTTATAAATTAAGATGTTATATCTGATTGCATATAAAATATGATAGATATCAGAATTCTTAAATCATAAAATAGATATTTTTTTTATTTATTTGTAATATTAATCTTGATTGAAAACAATCTATTCATTTTGCATCAAGAGAAAACAGAGATATATAATTTGGAATCGCGACTCGGAAATTCCTTGGAAAAGGTATGCATGCTGATGGGTTTATTACATCCAATATCTCATAAAAACATGAAACGAATTTTCAAAAAAGTTGACAAAAAATAATTGTAATACTTTTCAGGGCTAGTTTATTAAATAGGCAAAGTTGAAAACCACCTAGAAATCCTATAACTATAGGATGTCCAGATATATTTTGAGATATTTTATATTTTTATTTGATTATAAAGACCATATATTCTTAATTCTATTTATGAATTTTATGTTATTTTATAATTTATAAAAGTTATTAAGCTTTAAAATTTAAATATGTTATTTATATTACATCGAGTTAAATATTGTCATTTTCATATATTATTTTGCCTAAAATTATTTTTAAATTTCAATTGTGAATTTTTTATCTTTTAGAAAGTGTCTTTCAAAAAAGCATTTTACTTTTTCATTTTGTCAAAAATTTCTTAATTAAAGATGAATTGATAAAAAAAAATGTTGGACTGTGAGTATTCTTATAACGAAATGGCCTTCGAGAATTAATTATTACTTAAGAACTCCCAGACAGCTTAATTCGGTTATGATATTATTGCTCTTTTTTTTTCTGACAGAAAAATAATTTTTCGATCAAAAATTTATTCTCTATTCGAAATATGTTTAAATATGAAAAGTAATTCATTTTAACTACATTTATATAAAAAAAGGGTGTAGCTGAGTTTTCAAATTTCCGCTGGCAACACTATATGAGTCCTCGGTAGTATAGTGGTCAGTATCCCCGCCTGTCACGCGGGAGACCGGGGTTCGATTCCCCGCCGGGGAGGACATTTTTTATTATTATTATCAATTTTTTTCTACCTTTGGCAACTCAAATGACAATTTAAATGCTTCCTTGAAATATAGAAGATTTAGCTATTAAATCAAAACAACTGTTATTATTTTACAAATATAAATAAAACGCCCCAAATAAAATCCTGTAATTGAATTATGTCTTGGAGTTGGTTAATCTGTTACTAAACAATTGCATTCGCTTAGAATGTCAATACTGTAAAAAATATATGCTTTTTCAGTATCAGTATCAACATCTGTATTTATTGTTTTAACAACATTGAGAATTTTTTTTTGTAATTTCTATACAAAAATTTAAGCTACTATCTTATTTGTGAAATTTTCCTATTGTGTTTCATAATTTTATATTCTATTGTTGAGATTTTAACATTACCTTTCAAAGATGTTAGCATTCAAACCTAATGCAGCAATTTAAGAAGAGATAAGCCCTTAACAGAAAGCAACAAATTATGATCTATACAATTTTTTTTAAAAAAGAACAAATATATAGACCGAGAAATAAAGACTCGATTGAAAATCCTTTTTGGGAATTAATGCGAAAGAAAGTAAGTTTTTAAAATCTTAATGCAAACATTGGCAAAGAACGTAGCAGAACGGTTTGAGAGAACAATGAAATTAGTGTAATTTATATCATAACAATACAAAAGTACATAAGGTTGCATTTTACACTAAATTAAAAAATATATATACATAATTGCATTAATTTTTTGAATTTTAAGAAGCTTTTTTCTCCCAAAAATTATTTGGGAGAAAATTTTCTGGAGATAAAACTAAATACCAAAAATTTACTTTTTTTCTGAATTTTAGATTATAAAAAGTTGATAATGACTTTTCTCTTGTACTGAAGTGCAGTTGTATCATTTATCATAAAAATTATTTAAAATTTTAGATTTATAAATAAAAAAATGCAAACAAATATTCTTCTTTATATACACA
>JAOUZG010007800.1:1828770-1867355 GCA_026289955.1 Argiope argentata | reverse complement strand
TCGTTCTGTGTTGTACACGTCGCCTTCTCTTGTAAATAATGCCTGCTTCCGTGATGGAATAAAAAGAACTAAAAATTCAACCTGTATTCTCCATGATTTCGGCCACGACTCTGCTATTTATTCTCAGCAAATCATTAAAATGTGATTTTGCATTATAATTTATTATAGCCGAAGCGCTTATTATTTTGCAAAAAAATATAACTTATTTGAACAACTTTAACGCAAATTTTGAAAAAATTGAAATACTAAACATATTGAAAAAACTAAACATTGATATCCATTTAAATTTGAATAAAAAACACTTTTTATGTTTTTTTTCATTTTGTTAAATAAAATTAAACTTTAAGACATAAAAAGATAAAATCCTTCTAAAACTAAAAAATATAGTTCACTTTGATAGATTAAATTTGTATTACGTGCATCAAAATTATAATTTTTATAAATGTCTTCAGTGTAGGAAAATTATGAACATGTTCCTTCGTAATAAATTTTTAAAACAAATTTCGCTTACTCTACTTATTACTTTTATCAATCGTTTAAAACGCGGTAACGGTAATTAGCATTTTTCCCACGGCAGCTTTTTAACGTTATCAGAGATATGGAGTGTCATTCTCACTGTGACGATGATTGATTACCATATGGCGCACATTGTAAAATCGCCAAATTTTACATACAAAGATAAAAGTTATAATGTGGTACCCTTTTTAAGGCTTGAGCGCAAATGACACCCTCTAATGAGTTAGCTCCAAAGGGATTGAGCGCAAATGACACAGAACCGAGTTTTATACTCTGTTTATGAAACGTGAAGCGCTCACAAGTGCGACTCCTATCTGATAATTCGTGGAGATTATTGCCAGTTCACATTTGTGAGGAGGTGGGAGTCAGAGTGGATATTATTTTATTGAGGAATATGCCAAAAATAATTCAGGCTGACCAATTGCACTATTTAAAGGATGTTTATATTACGTTTTCCAAACACAAACGCGTTGTTCTATACGATTTTCCAAATAAAAGAACATCATTTAAAAACTTGCATCATTTAGCGTTGCTTTGCAAATACTTTTAAGCCCCAAAATAAAAAGAAATAGTCAAATACTACTTGCCTGAAGATACTAGTAGCCGATAGCTTTTTGATTGAAATAATGAAAGATTGTAGGTTAACGAAAGGTCCTTAAGATTTGAATCTATTCTCGTTACTAATTTTATTTTCGAGTAAACAAACATATAAAGAAAAAATGTTCTAATGATATCAAAATTTAGATAATTATCTACGTTTCTCCACCTGAAGTCTGAAACAAGGAAAATGGAAATCTTCGGGAAAATATTTATAAGAATAAAAAAAATGTAAGCAGTCAAAGGGGAGAAATAGGGCCAACTTTAATCTTTCCAAAACAGTATAAGTATTTACAAACGTGGTAATTATTCATTTACAGATTTCTGCTTTATTTGGAAGGAAATCAATGAGACACTAGGGATGGAAACTCGCTTTCTTCTTGGGAGCTGTACTTTAGATATGTATTTTTATTTCAATCGCAACAACCGCTTATTCGAAAAGAATTTTATTTAGAATTGATATAATATTTGTTACTTAGAAACTGTATTAATAAAGCGTTAAACTGAATTCAATTTTTAAAAAAATGTCCAGAATATTTAAGAGGAAAAAATAACTTTTTTTGGCATCTCCAGATCTTAATTTCTGATTGTGCTCATTTGTAAATAATTAATTATAATTATTTAGACTTCCAAATGCAAAAATTTTAAACTATTGTATGTCTGCCTGTTCCAATAGTGACATTTTGTTCTCTTTTCTTTTGATTGATCTCGTTTTTGTTGCAGGTGTCGAGAGGCTGGTGAGGCACTTGCACAGCAACCATGTCCCCCTCGCCATCGCCACGAGTTCGAAGAAGGAGACCTTCGAACTGAAGACAAAGAACCACCGAGAGCTGCTCAACTCCTTCCATCATTCGGTGATTGCCCCGAGCGAGCCGGAAGTGGAGAGGGGCAAACCGGCTCCCGACGTATTTTTGGTGTGCGCCCGCAGATTTGATGATAAGCCTCCCCCAGAAAAGGTGAGAACCCTGCAGGGTGGCAACCTACATTAATTAGACACATTGTCGGAAGTGGCCTAGTTCGAGGCGCGAGTGTTGTCTTTGGCTGCGGTCCGCTTCAAAAGTCCGCAGAAGGTTCTGAAAAAAAAAACCCACAATTGAAGCCGTTTTGCCGTTTTTATTGATTACGGTAGAGTGTTAATTGTGTTACATCAATCATGTCAGTGACGGAGAGGGATTTTGTTTATACCTTGTCTTCTGTTGATTGTCTTTTCTTAACTTGTTGATCGCTGAATCAGATTGGTTATTACCGAAAAATCTTAAAATTTTAGAAAATCACGAATTATTTTTGAAGTGTATTCGGAGTATCTTAATCTTTCGCTTTCATTTGATATACAAGCGTCAAGATCTTGAACTTCGTGAAATTAAAATCAAATATTTTTATAATTTTTAAGTTTTATTCCTAGACTTTCTTTTTCTTTCAAATACGTATAAATTAACCCTTTGCACTCGGAAAAGCAATTCGATGCTTAATTATTCACCTCATACATGGACTTTTTTATAACACCAAAAAATAAATGAATAAATTTTTTTCAGTAGAGTATCTCTGAACTGAATCTACATTTTTCAACCATTCTGTAGGTATTAAATTCTTTGATAGATAAAATTTTCAAAAAACAAAAGTAATATCTTGAATGGTGCTTGAGAGAAGACATTCGTGTGCAAAGGGTTAATAAACCTTTTTGGGAGAGCGTTGGTGGTCTGGTGGTATGATCTCGGGTAGTGAACGGTAGTGTCTCAGGTTCGAGACCCGATTCCTCCGAAGATCCGTTGTGTAAACGGGCCTGGTGCACGTTAAATCAGTCAGGGCCAAACGTAATCTGGCTGGACTGATGTGGTGTGGCTTGGAAAAGGGGTGCCAGCTCAGGTGTTGTCCTCGTCATCTGACGGCGGCTCAAAATTACGAGGTCCGTCCCAAAATAGCCCTAGGGTTGCTTTAAACAGGACGTTAATATGACTAAATTAAGTCTTTTAGGGGGATTCCCACTGGAAGAGTATTCATTTGAATGGTTCTCATTATAAGATTTCGGTTAAATTTCTTCAGTTCCTTTCTGATCACGGCCCCTAGAACCCAAAATCACCTTCGTTAAAAAGCTTATATATGCATTTGTATAACACTTTGCCCATGTTATCTTGCAAACAGAATAATTAGAGTCTTTGTTTGGATTTTACCTGGCTTGGAATATATTATGAGAAATGTAAAAAATCTCAGACGAGTTTCTAAATACCACATCCAGCTCATAAGGTTGATTTCATTTCGTTATAACTTTCTCGGTATTGAAGATAGAATAAGTCCAATTAGCCAAATTATTACTTCATTAAGAATAACAACTTTTTGTCTTGGGTTTTGCGGTTATGGAAAAATTTAAGAAACAACGGGCCGAAAAAGGATTTTGAAGTCCTGTTGAATGATTTGAAGCAGTATTGGCTGTTTTTAACATGCTATTTGTAGTAGGAAATGCTAGGCTATAAACACTCGTGAAACAAACGGCATTGTTATTTTCTGTTTAACCCTTTCGCTACGACTGCCTCGTCCGCCGAAGTGCCGTCACTGTACGGAACCTCGCGCCGAAAAAATGCACAGTGAGCGTGGTTTCTTTATATATGTTGTTCTAAGTGTTAAATAGGAACTGTACTAAATAAATCAATCATTGCTCTAATGTAATAAGTATATTTACATTTTTAATATGGTAGGACTTTTATATTTTTAATATGGTAGGTAGGTATAAAATTATTCAATTACAAAATACAAAATTATAGATAACATAGGTATTTATATAATTACAAAGCTTAACGATTAAATGATTAATATAATTAATAGAGACATGAAAATTATTGAAATATAAGGTGTAAATCTAATACGTACAAAATATGTAATAAAATATGTAAAAACTAGTAATATAGTTCTGTGTGATATATTCGGAAGCAAGGATCTACACAAAGGCCAACATCGCAATCTTTGCACTCATACCGCGAATCCGTTCTTTTATCATTTTTGCTGCAAATTACACACCTCCGTCTTCTGTTTTTCGGGTTGCAAAAGGTTGGAAAATGCCGTTCGGTTAACCTCATCGGATTATCAGCGGGTCTGCCTTGATGATGTCCCTTTGTATTGTCACGATACTTCTCGACTATTTGTTTTATCAGGCTCAAATGAAATTTTGCCATCGAAATTGTTTCTCTCCGATTGTGCTTGTACAGACAATATGCATTCCACACACAGATGTCGTTGAGGTGGAAGAACAATTTCCGATACCACTTCAGCGATTTCCGGGTTGAATTTACGGTACTCAGTACCATGTCCACCTTGTCAACAATTCCCATTGACTTATTGTAGTCAATGACGCAAACAGGCTTCTGGACGCTCTGTTCCCCACCATATCTCGGCACTGCTTCAAAGTTTACCGTATGCATAGTGGAAATCATATGGACTTCTTTTTTGTCCATCCACTTCATCGCTAGCAAGTTTTTTGCTGCACGAAAACATGCCTCTCCCTTTTTCAGGCGCTCTTCCATCTTCGGCATTCCTTGACGCCTTTTTTTTACAGTGCCGCATGCATTCGTACAGTTGTCATGCAAAAAGGTAAATAATGCTGGACTCGAATAAAAATTGTCAGTGTATATTGTGTGACCTTGACCTAAGTATGGTTGCAAGAGTGCTAAAACAATTGCACCTGATTTTCCAATTCCGCTGATGTCACTTTCTGTCACAGTTGATTTTCCTTCATAAACAATCAGGTCTTGGACATAGCCTGTTTTGCACTGCTTGAAGGACAGGCGACCTTTGTATAGCATCAAGCTTTCATCGATGCAAACTTTATCGTACGGATAAAATGTGTCGCAGAACGATTTTCGTAGCATGTTTATTATATCACTTATTTTATATAAACGATCATCAACGGGCTCTTGTTGACGGGTAAAATGTATCATCTGTAATATCCAAAGATACCGATCTCTAGTCATTACTTCACTAAAAATACTACTGCGTAAATATTTATCAGTACTCCAATACTCGTGAAACTCTAGTTTTTTTATTACGTGTCATTAGTAGTGACAATGCAAAGAAACAGTACATCTCCTCTACTGTCGTGTGTTTTCCAGTGTCTATGTTATTACTCTTTTGATCCGAGTAATAATTCGTCTCATCCACAATGTATTCTACGAGCTTTTGATCAAAAAACAGTTCGAAGTAATCGATAATTTTTGACGATCTTCCCATTTTCTTCTTCAGTCCTGAATTTTCTGAGGAAAATTTATGAATACTTGGTTCGAAATTTTTCGATGTCCATATTGTGTTGCACAGGGTGACCTTTGTATTATCGCAAATTAACTCCACGTCTGATTCTGAAGTGCTGCATATATTATTTCTCCGTCGTCTTTTACACAGGTGGACATTATTTTCAATTTCAGAATCGGTTACGTCAGTTTCAAACATAATAATGTTTTTATGCTTTGTACTCATTCTGAAAGGGACTAAACTATTTTTGTAAATACATTTTCAAACAAAACCCTAACATGAAAATTCTAATTTTTAAGAATCAAGAATTATACCTTAAGCTGATCTACTTCTAATTCCTGTAAAAACCAGATATGTACAATCGTTTACTACCGAATTGATTCGATAGAATATTGGTATAAAACAGTAAACGATCGACTTGATGTTTTTAGTTTATTGCGTAAGACGTTTGAATGTGGTTTCAACTAAAATCAGTTTTCAAGAGTTTTAAGAAATGATTAATCCTATATGTCAATAAAATCAACGGAAAATGCTCTGCCGATATCGAAAAATGTTGCCATCGACTCCAGATGGCACTTGTACAGATATTTTTGATGCCGCGTATATGCGGCGCTCGTACCCAGAGGTCGTTGCGTGGATGCCGCATATATGCGGCGCTCGGGACGAAAGGGTTAAGGTCAAAAGTCTTACTAGGTCCTTGAATGCAAGACAGATGGGTGTCGGTGTTTTCAACGCCGAGAAAACATTACAATGCGAAAACTTAGTCTTTTTTGTTAATGTCGCAACATATTTTTATCTCTTATGTGATTTCTACGCGACTGGCAACAATACGTGTGAACCGAAACTTTTTATAAATACCCTTTTTATGAAAGGGAGCACTTTATCACTTTGAGAGGCACAGGAATGGAAGAGGAGGAAGAATCCAGTTCCTATGACACGCTCTCTAAAGAGATGTGGCTATTAGCGACTTTTGGAATTCCAACCTGATTTCAAGCAAAATCGATCACGAAACTGTTTCAATATTGATTTTAAAAAAGGCGATATTGATATATTTTGGCAGAACGATAGATGCTTATTAATTCTGGTTGCGTACTGAATTTATATCCGTCGATTATAATTTTAAATTAAAAAAAAATTGCTTTATTCACAGATTGAATTTTTATAAGATTCGACAGTAAATTTCAAACTCGAGTTTCTTGAAAGTACTTTATTTTGCCTGTGAAAGGAATCGAAAAAGGAATTTATTTATTTATTATGAAGAAAAAAAGGGGGGCATTTTTTAAATCTGCACTAAAAAAAGGGGACGATTTAAAAAAAATCACTTTGTTATTGAAGAAATAAAACATTATGATAAAACATCTATTCATTTTTCTTATATGTAATATGCTTTGACTTTGACACACTTTATTGAATAACTTTTAAGCATTAACTTCTTAGTTCCTTTATTGAAAGGTAAAACTTGAACTATTTTTTTTAAATTAAATAAGTTCCACGAGAGGAGGGGGGGGGGGAATCCATAAAGAGGATGAAATGCTCCCGGCATGGTTGTTGAATCTCGCCAACCTGGAGGCTATACAAATACGTGGAGGATTTAGCTCTTCCCATCGATGACGGAACATACTTCCTACGGTAAGGGTTGCACCGTGGCGGGTGGTAGCTCTTTGGACTCAACTTTTGTTACCATCAGTGTTATTGTTGTGGCAGTCCGGGGGTTCAATATTTTGGTTTGTTCCATGTACGGGGCGGGGAGTATGGCATGACTTATATTGAATAAGCCTCTTTGGAGGGCATCTTAGAGATTAGAATGAGGCGCTTCCGGTATGGTGGTTTTTTCACAACAACCGGTTGAGTACAGAAATGATGTAGGGTCGACTTTCACTATCAATGAAAAGGCCAGCCCTCCAAAGGCAGGTTTTTGTACCGTAGCTTCTTGGAATAAAATTCAACCTCAGTTCCCGTCAACACTATCACAGAAGTTTGATTATTCACATTTACCCGTGTGTCTCAGAGTGGGTATGGAGAAGTCAACTTATGGTTTTATTCTTTATTTCCCCACCACCAAATAAGTAAAGAATTCAGTTTTTTCCTTCAAGTGAATGAGATTAGGCTTAACATGTTTTTGGAAGATAATTTCAAACGATTCTGTTTATTTTATGAATGCTTGCAGTATTTAAAACTAAATATTGTTCGTTAATAAATTTTTCACATTTATTTTGAATTACTTTCGAATTTAAATAATATAGAAAAAAGGAAATTAAAAAATTTCTAATCTGTATTGCGTTATCCCAACTGGTGTAGATAATTCATGCATTTTCCGTTGCTTCAATTGACTGAGAATCCTCAATTGGCATTGAAAATTTAACCCTATTGTAATTTTTTGATCAATTATTTATAGAAAGTGTAATTATTAGGCCATGATAGTCTGGTTGGTAGGGAGTTGAGTTCTCATACGTTGAGTTGCGAGTTCGAACTCGCCAACCAAAGACTGTGTGTTTGTGTGTAATTATGACAGATTTAGCGTGTACACACGCACGCACACACACACACACATACTAAGACCTCCATACCGAAAGTAATACCACTACGAGCACTGTGTCGGAGATTATCGCTCTGTTTCAGTTCTAAATTACGCCTTGCAGATGAATGAATGAATTTCGACTCTTAAAAAAGATGTGGGACGTTTGTGAACTAGAAGTTAGACTTCTTCCTTTGGGTGTTCAGCACCCCTCTTTCCGTTGTAAACATCAACAATTGTAATTATTTAATAAAAAGTAAATAAAATAAAAATTTTGCTTCTTGACCTTCGTAGGAATTCACTTAAAACAAGTATACCCCAATTCCTTTTTTAAGCTATTTTTCTTATTTAGTATAATGAGGTTATTTATAATTATAATTGCAATGATTAATAAAATATCATAATATAGTGGAAAATATTTAATTATGTTAAATGATATAGTGAGTTGACAAAGTTTAGTCATTGCCCATCCTAACCTAAAAAAACTGAAAGCTGCCAATAAGTTTGGGAACTGATAAGGTATTCTGCAAAATCCATCTTTTGATTAATATTTTCAAATACATGGCCATTTGGTAAACATGTTATCTAAACATGAACCTCTTCATGTTATCTAAACAGGAACATTCTTTTATTCAACATCTTTTGCACTCAGACAAAAAAATTGTTTACAACAAATCATAAAAAAAGATAAAATACATCTTGCAACAAATAAAATCGTTTGTAATGAGATCGGATGCATTTTATGTATTAAATATATATAATACATGCATTCAAAACTGTTATTTACAAAAATAAGCTCACTTTGGAGTTCAAACAGATGGTTTGAATTTTTTGAGGAGAGGGACAACTTGCACGAAAGCGCTTTTTCATTTATGAAAATTGCACAACTGTTCAAACATATTTCATTTTGACATTTGCACAATAAATGAAAACATTGTGTGATCTTAAAACAATTAATGTGACTTTGAAGAAAAGAGAGGGAATCATCCTTGTCTGCTAACGATGCCTTTTTTTTTTTTCAAAAATTTTGTTTCAGTTTTAATACGGAATTCAAATTTAACTAATTAAATCAAGATTATTGAATTTTGTACATTTGATTTTATATGTAAATATATCAAAGGGTCTTGTCTGTTAAATAATATAAAATTATCAAATTAAATTGGTATGATGATGATGTTGTGTCCTCGTTACCATGCAAAGGGAATACAGTAGCTTCTGAGGGTAAGGACCCCTGAGAAACCAAGTCGGAAGTCTGACTTCCAGTTCATATGAAGATGAAACTCACAAACTCGCTTGCACAACCCCATTTTTATGGGGGGGGACTATTTCACACACCTTACAGATAGAACACAGAGGAGGAACAACCAGGCCTGAGCTAGGACTCAAACCTGGGGCGCCTAGATCAGAGGACAGATACTCTACCCCAAGGCCAGGACGCCGGCATTAAATTGTTATAAAAATATCTTGTTAAATAAAAAATATCATTAATTTGCATTTTAAACGATTTCTAGATCCTTGTGATTGAAGATGCTCCCAGCGGCGTGCAAGCAGCTGTTGCGGCCGGAATGCAAGTCGTGATGGTTCCCGACTCGAGGGTGGACGCGAAATTCTGCAGAAGCGCGACTTTAGTTCTGAAAACGCTAGAAAGTTTCCAGCCTGAACTTTTTGGTTTACCACCATTCTCGAATGACCAGTGACATTTTTAGAATAATTTTTATTTGGTACTGACTTTTAATAAAATGTGATTTTATCAGTTTGGATTTCTTTATTTCATTAATAATCACTTTACATTAAAAACGCTGTATTTTGCATAACCGAAAGTAATGTTCAGTAAAATAGTCTGTATGATCCAACTTTTCGGAATTTAAATATGGTCCCTTTTGCTTACGTTTTTCCCTCCCTTCGAAATTATTTTTAAAAAACTGAATTTTTTGACACAACGGTTGCAATAATTATTTTTAAGGAAATCATTGATATTTAATTACATTCAAGCATCTTTATTATATAATATAAATATTTATACTACTAAATACTGTGCGTCTACAATAAAACATTCACAGAATTAAAAAATGATAAAAGGACATTTGAAACCTTTATGTTTGAATAATCTATAGTTTGTAAGCTAATGCCGAATAATAATTCGGTGCCGAACAATTAAATCCGAAAAAGCTTATAAATCCCCGTTATGTTAAAATTTTATAATCTGCATATTTAAAGAAAACAAAACCCTTCTATTACTTGAAATATTTTTTTAAATATTAACTCATGAAGTTCGAAAAAATATCGATTTATCTTTATAATTTATTCGGGATCTCGGAATGATTTTATTTACTTATTTATTTGATGCTGAATTTGTTCTAATCAAAATGGGAATTTTGAAGTTAAAGTATTATGTTATCGTACAAAACTGCCTCGTTGCTATTTTCAAAGTTCTGTACAAATTTCCACTATGTCCTCAATTTATCTTGGACTAGCGAAATCGTTAAACCTTCTGCTTACTGTTTGTAAAACAATGTACACCGTTTGCATGAACCTCTGCATTCAGAATATATCGATGGCCACATGATAATTTGAACAAAATGGCTACAGTAGAACTTCTCTAAATGACAGCTCTGATACAAAATATAGTTGCGGCTGCATTTTAGTTTACATGAAATTTTAGACATAGTCAGAATGGTCCCTATGCATTATTACTAACACTTAAATTCTTAGAAGAGATCGGCTTTAAATGTCAGTAACGATCATTTCTTTGATCTTTTTGATAGCATGTCATTTTAAAAAATGAATAACAAAAGAGATAAAGCGCATAAACTCAAATGCCTGAAATCGAATCGAATTCCAACGTGGATAGAAGAGTAAAATTAATTCTCAATCAAAGAGAAAGACTTCTGTTGACGTTGTTATCCATAACGGGGCAAGAAGTAGCATTCACAATCGTGAAGTCTTAACATTTTGATATTGAATTGTGCCTTTCAATCCTAGATGAATGCTGTTGAAATACTGCGTCAGTATGATAAAAGGAAATCCACAAAATGTTTTATGGAATTTTCATAGGAGTAAGCAATCGGAATCCAAAAAAGCTCTGACGGTTTCGATTATATTGTTTATTATCCTTCTACAATCATCGACAAATAGATTTACTTTTCCAAATGAAAAATCAAAAGAGAAACTTCTGTCTCTAAAAAAAATTCTTAAAAAAAATTTAAGAATTGAAAATTCCGATAAATAATTTCTAAGGATATTTCAATGCTTCATTGTAGAAATATAGCATCAAGGTTTAGTTAAGAACCTAAGTTTAGTTGTCCATCTAAAATTAAAGGTTTTAGCCCGTTAAATTAACTTGGAGTGGAAAATGAATAATATAAAGAGGTTTCGTATTTCGTAAAACGGCTTAGCAAAACAAAATGGAATAAGAAAGTAATATTCATGGATGTAAATTAATTTTATATTAGTATTCAAAGTCAATTTTAAAATATGGATAGTAAGATAGGTAAATTTTTCTTGACTGTTCATGAAATAAATTTTTGGAAGGATACGTGCAAAAAAAAATCAGTTCATTTAAATTCTTTCTAAAATACGCAATTGGCTATCCATTCATTCGTATAAAAATACGGATAGATGGCGCCACGACAAGCAGTCTTTTCACAATTTTTCTCCTGATATTTTTACTTTTCTAATCCGAACTCGAGATTTTAACGAATCTTCACTTTTTAAAACTCCGTGAATTCGAAAACACGTTTTTTGGAAGATGTTTATTTGCTCGGGATAAAAAATAATTCAAAAGCGCTTTGAGAAAGTCCTCTATAGTCTTTACATCCAATATGTAGATTTCTATCAATTTTTGAACTAACTCTTTTGTGTGGAAGTCTCAGTCTGACTGCTTGAATATAAATCAACGCTATCTCTACAAAACAACAAGAACAAGATAAATAGGCTACAGTACACAGATTTAGCGTTTTTACTGAAGACCTCAATTTTGAGCTAACTTTTGTTGCACATTTTGTGAAGTTTCTCATGCGTAATTTTCAGGCATAATAACTCTTTTGTTATGTGTTTTTAGGACTGACTTCAATCGATTTGGAGAAAAATCGGCTAAAACGCAAATTCACTTTATTAGAAAAAAAAGTAAAACCCCTAGTTTTGGTTATTTTTGCATTTCAGAAAAAGAGATTTATATTTTAACATTTTTTGAGAGAAATAAAGTCGGATAGCTTAAGAATTATTAAAGCTATTATTATAGGTAGTACATTTAAGAACTTGCACCTATATTTAATTTAAAATAACCAAAATCACAGGAATGCTATTAAATGGCTTCTAAAATGCAATGTAAAGATGTGTTTTGACGACATTATCTAATGCACTTTATCAATTTTCAGAGATATAAAAGAAGCATACATAAAAAAAGCGGTAGAATAACAAGCAAATAAAGGAAGATAGAAAGATTATTTTTGTATAAAATATAATTTTCTTTGGTAGTAATTGTTTCACCTCATGTATTTGAAAATCGTAAGAGGTTTGAAAAAAAGAAATTATCCACATTCTTTGAGACGTACAGCTCGTCTATGAATTCAAACGAATTTTTCACTCTCCGCACATAATATATTTAGCATTAAAAGTACTCCGTTACCATTACCAATAACATCATAGGACGTAAACCTTCTAAAAGGGTTTTCACTTAAAATTCCGCATGTGTGAGAATTAATAGAAAGCTAAATATCGGTATTTTGCATGTATCACATTATTGCTGATTACTATTAAATGCTGCTTATTTATAAAGCGTTTTCAAGTAATGAGAACCATAAAAAAATAGGTGATAACTACAAAACGAGGGAGCTAGAAAAATTAACTTCGATGCACAGATTTAATGTCAATGTTGTAGACACCTATCGAATTTTGAGCTCAGTTCAATTAAGAGAAGATGCGAAAACTTAAAAACGCTTATGATGCTATGTCAAATTTGGAACGTGATTTTATGACTGCAATTGAAGTTCAGTGTCGAATGTTGACTTCAATTGTTTGTGATGAAATAGCGGATGAAATAAAATTTCTCTTTTGTTAGAAAATATGCGAGAAAGCGCTCATTACTATTCTTGTATCGCCATTTAAACTTTTACAATTTGGTCTTCCTATAGGGATTTTTATTTAAAATTCAGAATGTTTGAGCATTAATAGAGTGATACATATCGATATTATGTATATATATATCAAGCTGGCGTCTTGTCATAGGGATGGCACGTCTTCCCCATGATCAGGGCATCCCGAATTCGAGTCCCGGTTCGGGCATGGTTGCTCTGTCGAGGAGCTGTTCGAATGTTCCCCATTGTAAAAAAGAGTTGTGCAAGGGAAAGTGACGCATGAAATAGCCGAATAGAACTCTTGGTCCTAGTTGGAGCTACTAAAAAAAAAGACGCACACTCGGCTTAAATCGTTGTCAGATAACTCAGCGGGGTTGTAAAGTGCCATAAGTAACAAAAACAACCTATAACACATTAGTGATGTTTGCTACTAAATGTTATATATTTATACTACTAATGCTGAATATTTTTTCAAGTATTGAGAAACATAAAAAAAAATTCTGTCATTTCAATGGAACCCCCATTTAGATTTAAAATAAAAAAATTTATTACTTCAGATTAAATATTCGAATAAATTATAAATAATTGTTTTTGATTAGTTAACTTGCTTATTAGTTATTTATTTGTTAAAGTTAGTTTGCTTATTTTTTAATTAGTCCAAATCGCAATCTAAGATTCATTAATTCATATTAAATATTATAATATTATAAATAATTGCAATTGATTTTCAATGTTTAATTGGTCGTAATCATATCACAAATCGCAATCCATTGACAGTCCGTGAGTCATAGCAACGAACATGCCGAATAAAAAAAAATTACAATGAGCACCGTACTCTCAGAAAGAAAATATCTTATCTAAAACAAATTAGATTTCAGTAAAAAACAGATGACTTTTAGCAAATGAAACAAGCTATTCTATTTTAATCTCTAAATTTGATATGATCGAAACTGAAACGGTAATAAAGAACAGAAACGTATCTAAAATTAACGGTCGGAATGTTCTTATTTGAACTGCGTGTATCGTTTGATAAGAATCTAATTTTAAATGGAAATGAAATAAAACTTCATTTTTGAGGAGAGGAGAAAATAAAGCAGCCATGAATATCCACTTTCTGTGCATGTTCTTAAGTGCCCAAGTAATTCTAGTTCTGGGAAAAGAATCGCTGTGTTCCTTCAACAAAAAATGCGAATGCTTTGAAGTGGGACGGCGACTCTACGTGAAATGCGAACGCATTACCAGGTTCAGCTACCTGCTTGATCTTTTCAGCGAGGATCGTTTCTCCAGACCCGTGACTGTCTTCACCGTGAAGAAATGCGAAGCGCAGTCCTTTTCGAATGTTTTTTCGAAAGTAGCCATCCAAGAGATTAGTTCGAATTGCCCTATTAAAGCGATCGAAAAGAAGGCGCTCTCCTCCATCGAATCCTTGAAAATTCTGAAATTGCACTTGACAGAATTCCGTAAAATTCCAAAAGAGATCAGCAAGTTGAAAAACTTGAAAGTCTTGACCATCAACGATGGAAAGCTGACAGGAATTGATGCCGAACTTCAAGACATGGCCAGTCTAGTGAAACTGCAGCTGAAACGCAACGATATCCGTCAAATATCTTACGAAGCTTTTTCTTGGAATTCGAAAATCAGAGAGATAGATTTATCACACAATAGGCTGATCTTCCTTTATCCAGGAATGTTCGATAATTGCGAAAATTTAATGAAGGTTGATTTGAGAAACAATTACCTGAGCTCGATTGAGCAACTATTCACTGTTCCCAGTTTACAAGTGAGTTTCACATTTCAAAAGTTTTATCATGTTGAAACTAGGGAAATTAAATTCATCACATTCTATTATATAAATTAAAATAATTAATTTTAATTAATTAATTCAAAATATTATTTTTAATTTATGCTATTGGAAGCATTGGAGAATTAAAATCAGTTAAACGTAAAAGTCATTGAAGAAACAAACATACACCATTTATTTTAATGCAATAATGCATCCTTTTTTTATTTGATTTTCCATTTGTTTGTTACTTTTGTACATACTTTTTTTCACCTTTTATCTTCTATAAAATTTGGTAATGTTTCAGAACGGGACAGGTGTTTATTTTTATAACTTTAAAGAATAATAATCGCACTTCATTAAAGAATCTAATTAAAATTCCTGAAGGTAAAAATATTTTAATGAAATGAACGTATTTAAAAACAAGTTATATAAAAAAAAATAAAGTCAATTTCTACTTAGGACATCAAGGAATATTTTACTTTACTAATTTTTATTAAATAATTACAATTGATGTTAGTAATTTATCAAAAAAATACTGAATTTCTTTAGAAATGAACTCGCATTCTTCACCTTCACGTGAAAAATACCGAAATTCACGCTTTTTACCGACTCAGGTATTACTTTTTGATTTCAGTTTTCATTACAAATGCTAAAGCTCTATTTAAAGTATTAACAATGCTTACTGAAGTCTTACTGAACGAATTAATAATTGAAAACTGTATTAACATCAAGTGTCATTTACTACAAGTTTTAAACTTTGTATTTGAACTTGAGTGGATGAATAAAAAATATTTTATTAGCGATTGAAAATTTGAGAAAGATATATATGTAGGGAGAATGTGAACTAATAGTACGAATTGAATGATATATAACTGAGCTTTTATCGTAGGATTAAATATATTTCCTTCGCTGTCAGAATGTGACAACCTTCATTCTCGTTGTAAGATAGAATGACATAAATAATGCAATATACAAATGTATAAACAATATTCTAATGCTTTCAATTCAAAATAGCCTCAAGGATTTCAAATTAGTATGCACTTTAAAATAATAATCCACTGGTACATTAAATCTTTTGTTTTTTCTTCCCTTTTCATTTTCACGCCTATATAAAATGCATTTTCAATCAAATTGATGAGACAAAATTTGGAATGATTTTTTTTGAAAAATAGTTTAAATTAGTTATATTTTTAAATTTGTGTATAAAATCGATTGGAAAATTGCAAGGAGTCAAAATATATACAAATCATTTAAAGATTTTTTTTTTTTTTTGAAAAAATGGTTTTTGTGGTTAAAAATAAATAATCAAAAATCTTTTAGTTTTTGAGGTTTGTTAAATTCATTGTTTGAAATTTTAAGAGAGATTAAGATATATATTGCCTAATTCTTGAATTAAAAAAAATTCTGTATTTCTTTACACTCTTTAAATGAGGTTCAATAGACAAATAACACAGAATTTTAATTTTTTCGCAGTATGAAACATTAAAAAAATTATGGATTATTTCTAAAAGGATATAAAACTTGTTTTGAAGTCCAGAAAAAGCAAAAATATCGTTAAATAATTATATCAACTTTGAGCAAAATGTATGAATTGATTTTTAACTTATAACATTTTCTCTTAATAAAACTCTTAAAATATTGAAAATTGGGAAAATATAATTTAAAGCTGTAAAATGGCATTAAAACAGATATGAATTCAAATATAACAATAAGCGCAACTTTCCAAACAATGAACGTAGCAAGAACATTCGAAAAAATTTAGAAGAAAACTATTCAAACATTAAAAATATTAAATAAAAAATTTCATATTTTCGTAAAAAGAAATCGTTTTTATTAGTGTAGTCGCTTATTTTAAAATTTCTGATAAGTAATCATGACACAGAAATACTTAATGAAAATATCTCAAGAATTATGCCATAGTTTCCAAAGCCATATATCAAAATGACTTATTAGATTTTTTGTATGTGCAAAGTTAAGTATTTATAACATTGAAATCAGTTATTTATTTGTTTTAAACCTTTCTTTGTTCCAAATTTTTTACTGTAAATTTTAAAGATATTCTACAATTGAAATATTTGCTCTTGTTTCTAGCCTTTTAATGGCTGAAAGCCTACATAGTCAAGCTTCACCAATGGAAGAAGAATTAACTTTTAAAAGCTTTATGTAAATTCACGAAATAATTCCATGTGTGAGAGCAATCATGTAAAAAATTAAAATAATATGAATAGCGGAAATTTAGTAATTTTTCTTGTGATAATTTTACTATCAGATATTAAAACAATCATTACAAAAATCGGTGACTTGGCGAAGATATGCAAAATCAATAGCAACATTCTCAATTATTTACATTCATCAGTCATCACAGAGAGAGAGAGTAGCAACAGCCAGCAACTTTCGGTGGTAGCATAACACCTATGTTATTTTTCGCAACTATCACACATATTCCATATATCACAAACATGTTGTGTGAGCTAACACTAATTGTGTTGTTGTTTTTGTTTATCCCAGAGGGTGTAGCTCAGCTACACCATCTCCATAAAACCAAACATTTCGAGTAAGTCCAGAAACAAATTAGGGTCCTTTAAAATCTCTCCAGTATTAAAGCCCAAGCACTTCAGGATATTGCTAAGAGAAGCCTGTTCAGTCATGCATCAGTGACACTCGGAAAAGAGTTTCCGACCCTGTTGTAAAGTAAGAGCTCTGATGTGACCACTTAAGAAGCGAGAGAGGGCCGCCTGCTTCTTCCTAGACATATTTAGTCCGTGGCACCAACGTGGTTTAACACCGAAGTACCAAGGGTGCGCAGGTGGTAGCCTCCTAAGAGTATTATTCTCAATTTTCTTAATAGAAGATATTTCCGAAAAAGTTAAACTTATGTTGGATGTACGCAAAGCAGCAGCAGAAGCAGAATTAGCCAAATTATCGGCCATTTCATTCCAGTTCAAACCAACATGTTAAGAAACCTTTTGGAAGTAAATTGAGTGCCTGGTAAAAAGTCGGCTGACAAGATCCAAGATGTTCAGACTTGTCTAGTCCCCAACAGACGTCCATTAAGAGAGGGGCTGTATAGAGGCACGGCTGTCTATTAAAATCCATAAGTCTATTAAATCCATAATATGCTACTGAAGACAAGTTCAGTAGTCTCTTATATACAATTTAATCCTTCATAGATGGCGACGAGCTGAGACCAAAAAACAGAGCAATTATCATTATTTTTAATCTAAATACTAGGTGGCGGGAGTGTGTTCCTGAGCGGAATGGGTGAAGTGCGTCTGGAGTTTATCTCCTGGCAGGTTCACCCAAAGCATGAAGGCCGTTCCATTATGTCCAGCTAAATTAAGTAGGCACTCGGGGCTAAGTCGGTCTTCTCCCATTGTTGCCCCGGGTTTCCTACTCCTTCTCCATTACCATGAAACCGACACTAATAGTTATTCCGTCTATCACAAACATGTTGTGAGAGCGAGGGAGTAGTTATTCCACCTGTCACGGACACTAACAGTCATTCCCCCTATCACACAAATGTGTCAGTGGATGCTAATAGAAATTCGGAATATCGCAGACATGTGTGATCAAGCCCAAATAGTCATTTCGCCCACCACACATGCGCGAGTCGATATTGACAATTATTTCCCCTATCGCACTCATTCCTCTATGCTGTTTGAGCTACCATTAAAGTATTAATGTAGATAAAAAATAATGATGTGTGTATTTTCTTTCCAGGAAGTTAATGTGAGAGGAAATCAAATAGAGTCCGTAGATGATGCATTCCACCGTGAGTCGAATCTCCAGATTTTAGATGTGGGAAGAAACCCTCTGAATGAAATAAGCGAAACGGCCTTTAGCTCAAAAATGAGAAAACTTCGCATTCTCATCCTGGATAGCTGCGAGCTGACTTTTCTTCCCTTCGCCGTCTTCAACTCGCTGACGAAACTGGAAAAAATTGACCTGAGTTTCAACAATCTGGAGTCCTTGCCTCACGAAATATTCCACAGCTTGAGCAATCTCGTGAGCGTGAACTTGAAAGGAAATCGCATATCGCACTTGAGCGATGTTTTCACGCGCAATCGTCGTCTGGAAAGCATCATTCTGTCCAACAATGATCTGAAATCATGCGAAGGCATCTTTTGTGGTCTTCACAGTCTGAAGACACTCGACTTGAGCGATAATCAGTTGAAAGTGGTCACCAATGCCTGCTTCTCCACTTTAAGAATGATCTCAACGCTGCAGTTGAGCAAAAACCGTATTTATAGAATCGATGCGGAGTCTTTTACCAACTTGAAGTTCTTGAAGAACTTAAGCCTGGATCACAACAAACTGTCATCTCTGAATGGCTGCGTGAAAAACGTATCGGAGCTGGAAGTCCTGCTCCTGAACCACAACGCGCTGAGGGAGGTGAGGGAATCCGAACTGCAGAATTTGCCAAAGTTGAAACGACTCAATTTAAGTAACAATCGCATCTCCACAGTTACCAGAGCATTCAGAAGCCTCATCAGTTTGGAATCTTTGACGATTTCTAAGAATAGATTGACCACACTAACCAGGAGCACATTTCCTGCGTATTTTGCAGTAAAGAAAATATTTCTCTCAGGTTAGTATTCTCTGTTTGAACAGACTGTCTGATTATCTTGGAAATATTTAGTTATTTTGATTTGCTGTCACAGATTTTCACGTGACATCTAAAAACTGCTCAACTTTCTAATAAAATTCAAAATATCCATTCTTAACCGAGAAGTTATTGTTTGGTCATCTGTTTCTATCCTCAACATTTAGAGAAAACTAATTTTAATTCCAATTTTTTAAAAAAACAGTGAATATAACATGAAACTGTAATACGACATATATGGGTATTACAAATTGTTGGAGTTATAAATAGATTAATTTTGAATTGACTTCAAAGTTCTTAATAGAAATTTAGTTTCTTAAAAATAAAAAGACTTAGAGAGGTAAAGCCCAAATTCCTCCCACGCCTACAATATGATGTTATTTGTTTCTTTTCTTGAATTCAGCCGTCTTTGGCAACCAGCCTGCCCCCTGTATTATTGATTTTTTATAATAATCCAATGTTAAATTATCCATTGGATTATTTGATAAGAGACAACTGTAAAGCGTCTTTTAAGATACAATTTGATAAGATACAACTGAATCACTTTACTATAAGTTAAATGTACAAATTTTACGACATAAAAACGGAATGAAAATTCTATTAAAGAATTAATAATCAGAAAAAACTTAATTCATTTGGATGAATGAATTTAAATTTGGCATAGGATTTACAAACAATCTTACATAGAGTATACTAAATTGGATTTGAAATACTATTAAAAGTAGGGAAAACTCTATTGGAATGAAAATAATATCATTAGAGATGGTTCTTAGAGTCTTAATATTGTCATTGTAAGATAATTGTTTTAAAAGATAATAATATCAATTACTAAAGATAATTCTTAACGATTATTCGTCTAGAAAAGGATAAACCTATTTTTGCAATCCATTAAACTTTCCAATTAAAATCTGTTCCTTAATATCTTTTATGTCTTTTATCAATTCCTATTACTATTATTAGTTCACACTTCATCCACTAAAGTTCAAATACATTTTTTAAAACTTGTAATAAATGACACTTGATGTTTATATAATCTTTAAAATATCAATTCATTAATTTTTTTATTAATTAATTAAAGAATAACTTTCTCGCTAAAAATCTTCATTTTCCACACTACCAAATGAGTAAAACTTCGATTGTTTTTCCTTCACGGTAATGAGGTTAGACTTAACATGTTTTCGACCGATTATTTCAAACGATTCGATTTATTTTCTTAATTTTTGATACATTTGCAATTAAACATTGTTATTAATAGATTTTTAAGCTTTATTTTGAAATGCTTTTTAATTAAAATAAAATAAAATAGGAAATTAAAAATTTCTGTTCTGTATTGCGTTGCCTCAGTTGGCGTTGAAAATGTGTACATGTGCACTGTATTCTGATTTATTTTTAGCAGATACGGACTTGATTTTGTTTTGTCCAGATATAAATTTTTGAGGAACTATTTATATTAATTTTAATTACTTAATAAAAAGAAACTAAAATCAAAAAAATTCTTTGATAACTTAAGTATGATTTTACTTTAATTTTTTTTTATTACTTGTTTCTCTTACAGAGTGGAAACTATATTTTTAGCTTTATTTCCATTCATTTTACGATGAGCTTCAATAACTTGATTGCATCTTAATTTCTGTACTTTATTTTAATTTTGAATTTTACTTTAAACATTTTTACAATACAGATCATTTTTTCAAGTGAATCCAAATATTTTAATCAAAAAACGTATTATACGCTTCTCTATTATCGTGTGATGTCTCTTCTTCAATACTCAGAGCATTTTTTTTATTTCAGGAAACAAATGGATCTGTGATTGTCGAATGATGTGGATCTTGAAATTGAAAGCGCCGACTGATCTAGCAAGTCGAATTATATGCTCTTCCCCTCAAAGAGTTTCGAAGAATAAATTGAGCCAGTTGACACCTTTCGATCTCATGACATGGAACGAACATTGTGACTAAAATTTGAAAAATGTGAATAAAAATTGGGATGCAAGGTTTCAATGAAATAACTGAAGGGAGAATTATTGTAAACTTTTTCTCCTCTTCTAAATAAAGGAGATTTGCTTCCAATACTTAATGTTAAATATGTTATTCTTTTGTATCTGAATTTCTGCATCGTAGTTGAGATCAATGTTGTGTTCTGTAGTACTGTAGTACCAGATGTCCTTTATGTAACAGGACAATTTTTGAAGAGCGTAAGTTCATTTTAATTGAAATTTAGAAGAAAATGTTGAAATAAAATGTTAAAAATAAAAACATTTTTTATTCAAGTTCTTCTTTCAATTTTTTAAATACATTTTTATACAAATATAAAAAATTTTAACAATAAACGGCATGTTTCTATCTTGATTAACCCTTCTTTGCGTGGTTAAGGACATTTTATTCACAACATTCGTGGACAAAGAATTGTATTCAAAACAGATGCACTGTGAATTGGTTGCTGTTCGGGACAATTGCGTAATAAAGAAAATAATAATGAATAATGTTTTAACTTCAAGTTTTCAAACAATGGATTTTTTCAATTAAGGATTTTTTAAAAAGTGTTTTGACAATAAAATCGTTCTTGTCGAGTTGGGAGAAGATGATGATTTTTCTCAATGTGATCGCAAGCTATAAACTTGTTTAAAATAGAATATATTATAATTTTTTTTGCTCTGAAACTTGCCTGTTGAACCCTTCTTTGTATGGTGATAGAAATTTCCATCACAATATTTAGTGGACAAAACAATTGTACTCAAAACAGGTGTACTGTAAATGGGTTGTTGTTGAGAAATATTTCTCGACTATCGCGTAATAAGTAGCGTAGCTGTCAAAAAAAAAATTCTAATATGACAGTCATTCTTGTGGGTTTGAACGTATCATTCCGCTGTTTGTTGTGGTTGGAAGAAACGTGTGATTTATAGAATTTTTTTACCCATAACTATCTGAGAGTTTTTGCCAGGAAAAGAGATAATGAATGGAGAAATTTAGAGGTGGCGGATGTTGGAGATTTTGCGTTGAGCTTAACATGTAAATTTTCATGTTGATGGATATTTCCATCGTACTGCGTTTAAGTATTTTATATTATACTAGGGTTTTTTGAAACACTTCTTTTGGTACTTTACCGTAAGCCGGGTGCAAGTAAAAAAAATTGAAAATTTTGAAAGAATTCTACATTATTGGTAGATTTTTCGCTTTAAAATTACTGTATGAAATTTGGTGAAATTCTACATTATTTGGTGATTTTGCGCTTGCTCCCGGCTAACTGAAAAGTGCATTTTTTCTTTGATCTAGAGCGTGAATTATACCA
The DNA here is from genome assembly GCA_026289955.1 of Argiope argentata. Taxonomy (NCBI): domain Eukaryota; kingdom Metazoa; phylum Arthropoda; class Arachnida; order Araneae; family Araneidae; genus Argiope; species Argiope argentata. Next base: position 1,844,745 of record JAOUZG010007800.1, on the reverse strand, counting down.
CCTTGATTTATTTCACAAGAAAAGAAAAAAATCTTGCAAAGAAGGGTAAAAGTCTTTTAATACTTCAATCAATAATAAAGAGATACTCTCCTGAAACTTAATCTGAGCAATGTCAGATCGCCAATTGCTTTCACTTACTTATTAAATTTGATTATTTTTATTCACATTTATACTGCTTTCAATTATACTAAGAAAAAAGGAATTGCAATCATCAGCAAATAAAACATCTAAGTGCTCATGAATTCCATAAAAAAATGAATCCACCTATTTATTTGTGTATTCTTGACAATGGGAGCATAATTATTAGCGAGTAATATAAAAAATTTAAAGCCAATTCCTACTTAAATCAACAACAAAAATTTGTTTTATTTACTTTTCATTTCATAATTACTATAATAATTTATCAAAAAAGCATTGAATTTTGTAAGAATTAAACTCACATTCTTCATCTTTACGTGAGAAAAACTGAAATCCTCACATTTTACCAACTGAGCTACTGCCTGCTTTCATCACAAACTGCTAAAAAATTCCATTTAAAGTATTTAAAATTAATTTAATTTAATTAATGAATTAATATTTGAGAAAACTGTATTGACATCGAGTGTCATCCTCAACAAGTTTAAAAAAATTAACTTGAACTCGAGCGGATGAATAATAAGTATTTTGTTTACGATTGAAAATTTGAACAAGATAAATATATATATGGAGAGTGTGAACTAATAATTGGAATTGAAAAAATGGAACGATTAAAATAATTGATATTTGTCGTGTACTTCCGATACCAACAATGCGTTTTAAACCAAATTTGTCGAAATCAAATACATTTATATAATAAGTCTTCAACCTTCTTTCATACAACTGTTATCTTTTCAGAATATTACTATTCAGTAATGAAATAATGAAGTATCTTGAAAGTCCAATAAAATGTAATCGCACATTTTCAATTTTATATTTTACCCACAATCCTTTTCATTAAAAGGGTTTTCTACACATGTCTAATTATAACAAATATTTAGTATTGTAAATATACCGCCGAATGGAAGTGCTAAATAACTTCGTATTATAATTGCAAATATATATATATATATATATATATATAAATATATATATATGTATATATATATATATATATATATTCAGTTCAGAGTAAAACAACTATTAAATTTACGTACTTTATAAAAGTTTTCATTTAATCATTTTCTTTTCTGCTTATTTGTCAGTTTTATACGATTATTGAAAAGTAGATTTTAAACTAATCAAATAATGTGGTTCTCGGTAATATAAAAATTGTGAATGAATGGCAATGCAATATTAACTTGTTTGTTCGGCATAATTAATGCACGATTGAGTCCACGTGTGCCCAGTGGATGGATAATAAACCACCGGTGTTAATATTCTTTTAGAGGTTTCCTTCGATGTGTAATAAATCACTTATACAAAATAGATACTTTCAAATAATCCTGTTTCTCTTGTCAATATAAAATGTATCAGAATTAATATCAAACATCTACACGTGTGTGATTTATAGGAATATCATAGTATATAAGACTAGAGATAAATGTCTCGACCCTTTCTTTTTTACTATTATTATCCGCCATGTAAAACCTACGGCTGCTGTGTGTGCTGCGCAGCGTACTTCTAAATCTGGAATAAAACGAAATTAAAAAGACAATATGTGTATATTTGATGATTTTCGGCCACGACTCTCCACACTGCTTTCCAATCAAAAGTTATATATATATTCCAAAAATAGATATGTTATAATGATTAATACCCTCATACCGATAATTCTGAAAAATCGTAATTGTGATTTTCTAGAAATTCACAGTCACTAATTTTCAAGATAGTTTATGAAGTTAGGAAAGCAACTCCTTACAGATTAATAACTCTTCACAGAATATCCTGAAAATTAGCGATCTTGAATATTTTAAAGTTTCGCAACAGCAAATTCTCAATACAATCTGAAAGGAGTCAGGAATTTTGATAAATTTATTATAATTTATGACAATTTAAAAACATTATAAATTTATATAAGGGTATGATAAACTTTTTTTAATTTTTCAATATATTTTATTGGGTATTTAAAAAATATGTGTATTCCAAATTATTATTATATAGCAACTGAAACGTCAGTTTATTGAAGATATTATGAAGTTAGTTAACTTGAACATTTGTTTTCATTTCCCATTTGCCACGCAAAACAAGCAATCAAATTTTAAACTAGTTTTTCATTAATAAGAAATCATTTCATTAATAATAACTAATATTTCATTAATAAGAAACAATCATCAATTTAAAAATATAGTTTTCAATATCAGTAAAATTTAATATATTTCATTTAAATATTGATTTTATCATAATTCGACTACTTTAGATTCAGTTTGTAAACAATATTTTGAACACTTTTAGATTGTTTGATTATATAATGGGCACCAAATTATTAATTAATAAAAATAGTAAGTTTTATTATAGAATATCAATTTAAATTATAGTCACGAAACCTTTACAAAAACCTTCTTTTCACTTCAAAAATTTGAAGTTTGAATTCTGTAGATATAATATACGTAGGTTCCAATTTTATTTATGCTAGGAGCCCTTTATATCAAGAAGAACGCAGTACATACCGTGATATAATTATAAAATACTTCTTCAAAAAATTTTACGTTATATTTTTTAAAGACTCTTGACACTGCAAAACGCATAATATTAGACTGTTTAGAGTTTAATATTTGGTTTACATAATAGGAGGAAATTATTGAAAGAAAATTGTGATCAAATTCGTTACCAAATCGATATATTATTACATCTGATCTTGTCAGGTATCTGTAAGAATATTCTGACTTTTTTTGTTTGTTGGGGGTTTTTTATGTCTTTGAAAAAAAATCTTATGAATGAATTGAAAAATTCTGACTATTATTAATATCATGGGAGAGCATGGTATTGTTTTCGTTAGGGGGCTTTGAATAATTGGAGGAAACGAATAACTGAAGCTCAAAATTGCGTAGGCAATGAACAAAGTCTAAATGGCAATAATCATCATCATCTTTTAATCGTATATATTTTTAAGGCTTATAAAATTGTTCTATTTTTATTTTTGGTATAGATTTTTTTCAATCATTCCTTACAACATATTTAGAAAAAATTATATATATCTTCAAACCATCTACAAAATACACGATTTGAAATATAATTCTATTCATTATATAAAATTTTTTTTCTCAAAACGCAATTTTTCAAATTTAACCACTTCATTAAATGTAGTCAATTTTCTTTGCAAAGTTTTCAAAACAAAAGGCATATTTTGTTATTATTTTGCAGTAAAAGCCTAAATTTCCTAAATTCTCAGTTTTTTTTCATGTCTTCTCGATTGAAAAAGTTATTTCTCAAAAAAAAAAATTATTCTTATTCAGATAAATATTGTACGATATTAATTAAAATATAGACTTTATAAAAATGATTAGAATAATAAATGTTTAAAATATTGAATTATATAAGATAAATTTGTCAAAGCGAAAATAACTGGTTTCTTCAGTTGCTAACGATTGCCCTAATCGCTATTCATTTTTTGTTGTCTAAACCTACTAAAAATAATATCTTCCAACGTATTAAACATAAGAAAGATAACTGAATTTTTATCTCTGAAATCGTTAGATATTATTTACATATCCATCAAAGAAAAACACTAGGATTTAATATCTTATTCAGTGTTTTCTAAAGTCATTTCGCTTAAAGTCAGAGTCTCTACGTCTTAATCGTTCTTAATTCAAAATAATTTAGAGAAAAAACATTCGCTCGATGACCAGAAGAAAGTGCTTAAATCCTGATAAGTATTTGTGAGGTATATTTGTAACTATGAAACTCCTCGTCGTTTGTTTTCTCCTGATTCTTGAAATAATCACCTCGCACGGAAAAGGAACCCTGTGCTCAAGCAGTAAGGTGTGCGAATGCAGTCAGAAGGCTCACAAGATCTTCGTCAACTGCCAGCGGGTGACTAACATGGAAGACGTCCAAGATGCCTTCAGCAAAGATCTCCATTTTAGGCCAGTTTCGATTCTCAGATTGAAAAGATGCCGGGCGAGATTCCTCCCCGATTCGACCCTCTGGAACACCACCGTCAAAACTATCCGCAGTCACTGTCCCTTCGAACGAATAGAAAACAACGCCTTGTCGGCCATCGAGTCTCTGAGAGACCTGGACTTGCATTACGCCGCCTTCTCTAAAATTCCGAAAGCGTTAAGTCAGTTGACCAAGTTGAAAACGCTGCACATAAATGACGGTAAATTGACTCGAATCGATACAGAGTTTCAGAATATGACGGATCTCTACAAATTAAAAATGATCCACAATCGCATATTTCAAATATCGAGTGGAGCTTTCTCGGGGAATTCCAATCTGAAAATTATCGATTTGTCTCAAAACAAATTGATTTTCCTCTACCCGGGAACCTTTAGTGGCTGCAGAGAGTTGACTAAAGTTATTTTGCAAAAAAATTCTCTGAATTCTGTAGATGGGTTGTTCAACATTACAAACTTACAGGTATGAAGAATTCCTTTTATTATTGTTATTATTATTTACTAACCACTTCAAAGACATTAAGTTCTCTATTCGTATTGTAATAGCTCATTTAAATCCGCTAAATGAGGTTAAACTTTTATCAATATTTTATTTGCTTTTCCGTTAGCAGGGCACAATTTTGAAAATTGTGAACCAAACGTGTGCCAAGTCACCAAGCAAACCGAATGACAAACTATTTGAGGGAGTTACACATTATTTGGCTATATTGTCCGCTTGTACCTGGCTAACGAAAAAGTACTTTATTTGCGATGTTATCAATTTATAGTGAAAAATAAAAAATACAAATGAATGATTTCAAGTAATAGAAATCTCATTTTAAATGATTTAGAATGTAACTTAACAACAATTAACTTCGGTTGGAAATATCAAACGGAATTCATTTCAAATCAAACGGAATTCGTTTCAAGAAAGAAATGTATCTAAATTTAAAATTATTCAGCTAAAATAGGTGAAGTTTTGAGCTTCTCGTTTGGAATTTCTTAGCTCAATTTCCTAAACTAATTCTAATTTTTGTTTTATGGTGATTGAAGGCAGTTAGTCATTACTATTTCCGAAATCTAGCATGTTTTTTTTTTTTAAATTCCCGCTCCCATAAAGTTTAGCATTAATACTTTACTACCTTATCTCTAAAGGCGGCTGTCAAGTTTTAAATAAGTGAAAAGGGACGAAAACATACATTTCATCATCATTCCATCACCAAAATACATGTTCATATTCAACTTAAATAGTTTATAAAATGTATTGTTCAATAAAATAAATATTTGAAAAGTAAGAGGAAAAAAATACCTCTTAATGACTTTTCTCAAAATGATATTGTAATTAGATTTAAATATCTTTGAGATGTCCCAAGGGGTTTCAGTTTTGAAGAAACTAAATGAAATTGATGTAAAGTTTAAAATTAAATTCTGCCATGCATATTTCAATGTATCATGTCAGAACATCATTTCTTGAACGGCCAAACCCCACGTTCTCGTGCAAGTTGAATTATATTTTTATTCATTTAATTGGTTCATTGAATGAGTCACTTTAGTACTGCAAACGATCCAAAAAACTTGCATTTGTTTAAAAAAATATCACATTTCCTATTTATAAAATGTATTCATTTCATATAATCAAGTGCTCAAGATGACATTTTTCTTGGGTTTATTTGCTGCAGTTCTAAATTTATTTTTTTAATCGGAAATTTCGTAAATGCAATGACAATGCGTTATTAAAAGCTGATGTTTTGAGATACTTTGAGATAATAAAATTTTTATTTTTCGCCTGCCGATTTTTGTTGACGCCAAAAGCCTCAGTTCCAAAACAACATCCCCCTCTGACATAAATGTTTTGATCAAACTTTAAAAGAAAATAGGGTATACATTTTATGTTTCTAGCTTTTTTCAGCTGTTAAAAGTCAATTTTAGTTCAAGAAAACATAAAATTCCAATGAAAATTCACTAAATATGCATAAAAATATTTCTAAAAAATTAGCATTTAATTGAAATTACAAAATAGTACGCTGTTTTTTTATTAAATTTACATTGGAGAGTAGAAAAATAATAGAAAGATTATAAATTTTTGAAATACTATAAAATATATTATTTTTAGAAAATTAAAAATATATATAATTTTCTAAAAATAATATATTTTGTTTTTAATGTTTTTAAGGAATTTGGCGTATTTATATTTTAGTACATATGCATAAAAAATTTTATAGCCCCAACTTAAAAATTCCTAAAAATGTCTAATAGAGTCCACTATCACCCTTAATACTATAATTTTAAATATTTACTATTTAAAGTATAACAATTTTAAATATTAACATATTTCAGTTTCATGAGAGTTAGTCAATCTGGACAAGTAGCATAAAAAAAATTTAAGTAAATTCTTTTTTAGGTCAGCATTTTTTTTTAATTTTTAGTTACTTTTTATTAAATAATTACAATTAATGTAAATAATTTATCAAAAAATAATTGGTTTTCTCAAAAATTGAACTCCCATACTTCACCTTCCCGAGAAAAATACTGAATTTTTCGAATTTTACCGATTGAGCTAATGCCCGTTGACTTCAATTTTAATTACAAACTGCTAAAACTCTATTTAACATATCAAAAACAAACTTAATTTAATTAATGAATTAATGTTTGAAAAACTTAATTAAATTCGAATATCATGAACTACAAGTTTTAAAAAGTATATTTGAACTTGATTGGATGAATAAAAAATAATGTATTAACGATTGAAAATTTGAACAAGTTATATGTACAGGGTGACCATAATTCAACTGACAGTGCTCAGAGTGTTCTGTAGCACGATCTATTTGCGAGAATGACGCCATATTTTGTAGGAAGAATAAACAAGACGGGAGGAAGGATTCCCCGAGAAAAAAAATTAGTTCCAAATGTCACCACTAGGGGAATATGTGACGCTGTGTAATAAAAAATGGAGTGTCGGGGAAATGTTCTCATGGAAGAATGGGTCTAAGATAAATTCCGCTGTGAGTCCGCACCAAACAGTAACCTTTGGTGAATGTAAGGGAATTGCTGTGACTGCATGTGGTGATGTGTCATTCCCGAATTCGACAGTTCTGGGTATTCACAGCTCCAATTCAAGTCAAAGTAGACCTCGTCTGCCCTTAAGATTTTCCACGGCCAATCACCATCCACCTCAATTCTGGCAAGAAAAGTGACAGCAAAAGTCAATCGCTTGTCGTGATCGGTGGGACGTAACTCCTGTAAACTGCTGATCTTGTACGGATAGAAGTGGGCAATCTTGCGTAAGATTTGCCATACCGTACTGTAAGGCATATTCATATTCCGAGCTACTCCACGAGCGCTTTATCCCTCCATTTTCTATTACACAGCGCCACATATTCCCCTAGTGTTATTTTTTGGAACTATTTATTTTTCGGAATCCTTTGTTTTTCGTCTTGTTTAATCTTACTACAAAATGTGGCGTCATTCTCGCAAATAGATCGCGCTACAGAACACTCTGAGCACTGTCAGTTGAATAATGGCCACCCTGTAAATATAGAGAGAATATCAGCTAGTAGTAGAAAATGAAAAATGATATAATATGCATATCGAGTTTGCATGATGTAAGATAGGCAAGAGGTAAATATAAACAACAGAGAATAGTACCCGTCAAACTCTCTCGCTTATTTAGTGAAAAAACTATGACGATTTTGTTACCTCCTCACAAAAGTTTGGACCTTCGGAAAAGTCCTTAAACACCATAGGTTTTTTTATATATATAGTTATGATTGTAAACATTCTTTGTTTCTTATTATAGAGAAGAAAAACGAGACTGAAACGGATATATGGCATACAATTTTAGTTTTAGCAACGGAATCACATAAAATTTTCGTTTATCTAATATTTTGCGTCCTTTGAGTTATTTCATTTACATCCACATAAGACAGACGGTCAATTTCTTGACTATTTCATTCAAATATCTACACTATAAATACTAAATACCTATACCATATATTATACACTTAATGCTTTGAGTAATGTTATTAGTGTCTTTACCAGTTTTCGAATAGGTAGACAGTATTGCTATCATTGATTATGGTAGCTAAATCGTGGTTTGAGCTTGATGGGTGAAATTTGGCATACAATGTCTAGATTTTTATCAAATTTTGAACGAATTGCATCCTGCCTGTCTAGCTGTCCGAATATAAATTAGCACGATAACTGCAAAAAGAAGACAGGTAGAGGGTTGAAATATGGCATAGTTTTAACATCTAAATTATCCAGTTTCAAACTTTTTCCTTCAAATAGAGGATTCTCTTTCTGTTTGTATTACTGTATGCATGCAAACACGATGACTCAAAAACGCAGTGTTTTAAATTTGTGAGCTTGTCAATTTCGTGGCTATCAATTGTAATTTTATGTCAAACATTAGTTTAATTCTGTTGGTGAAAAAACAAGTATAAAAAAATGATTTTCAGAATTTCCCATCCTCAAGATAGGGGTTAATCTCCAAAGTACTCGCCAAGCTTCACTCGATAGATGCTGTAAAAACGTTAAATTTACACCAAAAAACAGTATTTCTTAATTATTGTCACCAGGGCCTTACAAGGCATTTGAGACTTTATCGAAGGTCCAAAATTTTATGCAGATGAGGGAAACTAATCCCATTATTACAGAAAATGCGAGAATGTTTTGCGGAGACACTCTACCTCATTTTAAGAACACTTTGATTTAACCTTAAATTTTCGTTTAGTACATGTGTGACATTTTGAGCTTACATATTTATAGTTTTAATTATTCCCCACACTCTTCTTTAAAAGGCATTCTTATATATTTTTTCTAGATATAAATTGTTTAGTAACATGTACATTTGAATTTTTAGTGTGATCTATATTAATAAAAAGGGATCTAGAAATGCGTTGCTAATCGCAAAACTAGAGAACGGCTTGACCGATTCGGCTTATTTTTTTTAATATTTTCGTTAAGACACGGGGATGGTTCTTATGGAGAGAAAAAATGAAAAAACTTCGAGGAAAATAGTTATACTTTTCTTACACACTTTTCTTACTTTCCGGCCAAAAATTTTCCTTTCCTGCCCCCACACCAACTGAGTAAGATAGCAGGAAGTAATAAATTATGATTTTTTTAAAGAAATACGCGAAGTCAGTTGGTTTTCATTTATAGATAACGGGACGTTTAAAAAAGAAAGAAAATAGTTGCTTTTATCATTAGTCTATATGGATATTTAATTTATGCCTGCTCAAAATAAAGTCTGGGCAGGGAAGAAAAAAAGAAAGAGAAGAAGGGGGGTGTCACCATTATTTCCTCTGTGCGCAGCATTTTCCAAGCTGTTTTTAAACTTTCGCATCTCTTGAAAATCCATTGTGTCTTTATTTGTTTAGTGTGTTAACATTTATGAAAATTTGAATCTCATTATTCTATAAAAATGTAGAATTTTAGACGTTTCCCTCCACCATTGAAGTAAAATATCAATTCCGGGACAATCATTGCTCGGATAGAAAGAGAAAGATGAGTAGTACAATGAACAGAACATCTGAAGAAAATAATACTATAAATGAATCATATGATTATCAAAATTTATTTGGTTTAAAATATTGTGGTGAAAAACCTGTTATGAGACACAGCTACATAAAATATTATATGAAAATTTTAGCGAGCATTAATACTGGCGAACCGACTGGTCGCCAAAGACGGCTAGTTATTTATATATGTTATAAATTCTAGAACTTAATTTATCAATGTTCTGACATAGGTGACATAGGCGTATTCCCCTTGATCTGGGTGTCCTAGGTTCGACTCCCATTTCGATCAGGGTTGTTCTTTATCTGTTCTATCTGTGCGATATGAGAATTTGCCCTAGGGGCTGTGAAAATGAATATGAAGCTTGAGTACCTAAGACATACTCTTTGCCCTAGTTGGTGCTACATGAAACAAGAGACGTATCCTCGGCTTAAAATCACTGACTGCGTCGGCAAACCTCCCCATGGCATCAGAAACAACAGCAATAGTTATAATTTTGTAATCACATAAAACTATTGTGTTTAATTTTAAATTCTTTCCCTCAATAATGAATGCAGAGATGCATTTAAAAGCACTAACCATTTAATTTGTGCGTGACTCTTTTATCATACAATTAGCAAATTTATTAATTCTGACTTTTTCACGTTCTCTATTTTTTTCTGAATAAATTACATACCTTCAATAAATTATTTCTATCTATAATTATAACTGGAATGAATGTCTGAATTCATTTTTTTTCAGGAAATATACCTTAAAGAAAACAACTTGAAATCAATAGACGATGCCTTTCAGCAAGATATAAAGTTAGAAATCCTGGATCTGAACTCAAATCCCTTGAAGCAGATCAGTAGCTCTGCTTTCAACACACATGTCAAACAACTGCGCATTCTCATCTTATCTAGGTGCGAGCTGACATTCCTTCTACCCACAGTTTTTCGCTCTCTTTCCAAATTAGAGAAGCTCGATTTGAGCTTCAATCATTTAGAGTCGCTTCCCGTCGAAATCTTCCACGGCCTCTACAATCTCGTTGAAGTCGACCTCAAAGAAAATCAACTGACCTACATCGGCGAAGTGTTTGGCTATAATTACCGCTTGGAGAGTATCATGCTCTCGAGTAACAATCTGCACAGCATTGAGAATCTTTTTCACGGATTGGGATATCTTAAAAACCTTGATCTGAGATACAACAAACTCAGAGTCATAAGCGAAACCGATTTTTCAACCACTCTTTCAATGCAGTCTCTCCAACTCACCAAAAACAACATTTACCGAATAGATTCCAATGCCTTCCTGAATTTGGTGGAATTAAGGAATCTATCTCTAGACTACAACAAACTGCTGACTCTGAACGGATCTCTGAGGAACACTCCCGAATTGCAAACTTTGTCACTGCATCACAATCGACTGCAGGTCCTTGACGCGTCAGAGATGTCCAATCTGAGGAAGCTGACCAAACTTAATTTGAGTTACAACAATCTGACCAATGTCCACAAGGCTTTCGAAAATTTGGTACAGTTGGAGTTTTTGAATATGAACAACAATAAGCTATTTACGATATCCAGAAGCACTTTTCCTTCAAGATTCCGGATTCAAAATTTATACGTAGGAGGTTTGTACTCTTCTGTGTCATTTATATTTCTCATTTCATCCTCTGCTATTACTGGTAAAATCAATAAGGTATTCGACTCGGTAATTAACTTGGAGTTTTATCCGTTTTATCTGAGAAGATTTGAGTCAAATCCTACAGATTACACAGGAGTTTTGCAGACTATACTCCAGGCCATATTTTATTGACAGTTCTCACATCTATTTGACAAAAATGTGGGTGTCCCAAATTCATTTGTCTCATTTTTGCTGAAGACTCAGTTCTAGATGTGCGAAATATTTCTTCTTCACATTTGCCTGAATCGCTTGGACTAAACTTCCATTCCATTATTTTTAATAGTGAACTTGTTTTATAAATTGAAAAAAAAACTACGCAAGTTTCTAACTAGCAATATTCAAAAGCAATTTTTCGTAGCTTGAAAAATTTATCCAATTTCGATTACTAAATATTTTTTTTAATAAACTGTGTTATTTTCATTTATACCGGCTTCCTGGCTTAGGGGTAAACGCATCTTCCCCATGATCTGAGTGTCCCACGCTTGAGTCCCAGTTCGGGCATGGTTGTTCTGTGTTTTTTTCTGCAAGGTATATGAATGTGCCCCCCCCCATAAAAACGGTTTGTGAAAGCCAATGTGATGAGTGAGTAGCAAAAGTCGTACTGTTGGCCTTCGATGATACTACTACCAAACAAGAGACACTGATTAGGCTTAAATCGCTGACTACCTCAGCGAGTTAATCCATGTCAAGTTCCTTACGAAAGAACAACAACAATTTTTATTAATTATTTTCTGCAGAAAAAATACAAACAAGTTTGAAGATTAATTAATTATGGATCTTTCTTAATTAATTTCAACAATTTATCCCCAAGATATTTACAACCAAAACAAATTTCTCGTTCCAACCTATTTCTAACAAGCCTACTTGTCCTTTTCTAATGGAAATACGTTGTATAGACTATTATATCGTAATAGTAAATTGAAATTCTTCCTCACAAAATTAATATAATTTTATTGATCGTAAATTTAATATTTATTCTATGTCGGATCCTTATATCTTCTTCCATGGAGCAATGAGCATCATAGGAAGTTTTCTTCCAAATTAACTTCAGCATCCGATATGATTGTTGTCGCTCTCGTGTTCCGCTTTACAACGGAAGTAGGGATACGGTAGCTTCTGAGGGCAGGGTTCTCTGAGCACCCGAGGCAGATGTCTACCACCTCAAACCCTGTTTACGGAGATGACTTCATTCGTCTTTATTCCTTCATCCACTGATCGTAATTTAGATATGGAACAGAGAACGATCATCCCTGAGCCGGTACCCCCAGTGGTATTACTGTCGCCCGGCAGGACTTGGTGACCACGAAAGATAAAACGGGCACAACCCAAAAGATGCGAATCCAACACCCTACCAACCACGCTTCCCGGCCCCACCTACATGATCTTCATACAACTGCAAATACAATTGATCCGACGGAAAATTTCTCACCCAACCAATAAATGTTAAATGAGACTCTGTTCCTTATGCTTTCTCATTTTTCCATTACAAACCGATTTTCATGCAATTCATGCAATATCATGCCTTGTATGACTTCATAGCTTTGAAACTCGATGTTGTTATGCAATTAATCATTTTAAAGAGAAATGTTATAATTCATGTATAATCTATTTCTAAGAGCAGATGAGTAAAACGTAAAATATAACTTTTTTTCCTTACTCGATACCAATAAAGTACCGTCTGACTTATATTGTAGCTATACAAACATTCACATCGAAGCCAAAAATGACACTAAAGTTTTGGCAGAAAAAAATTATATTTAAAAAGGATTCATGAAAAAAAAATTTAAGACACTTGAATCTTTATATCGATACATCGTAGCAAGACAAAGTTTTAAGCTTGAAGTACATCTTTACACCACCTTTGAAATTTACATTCAATTGCATTGAGGTGCCAAAAAAATCCGATACACGTATCCAATAGAGTATATCTGTAGAGCCCCCAATAGCACGCAGAAGTGCAGCAGCACTTCGTGGCATGGATTCAACAAATTTGTGGAGATATTCCGTAGGCAGTTCACGATATGATTCTTCCAAGGCAATTTACAAAGCCATGGAAGTACGATGTGCTGGAAATCTCCTAAGAGCAGAACATTGCAAAACCTTCCAGATAGGGTCGATAATGTTCCTGTTTTCAGAATTAGGTGGCCAAAAGAGGGGAAAAAATTCAGAAAAATGCTTCCGAAGCCACTCGGTAGCAACTGCAGACCTGTGGGGTGGCGCATTATCCTGTTGGAACTACCCAATCCCCTAAGAATGCACACAGGACTTGAATCCATTGCAGAGGGTCAGAAAGAAAGTTAAAATACCACTGACCTGTCATTGAAGACACAACACACGTCCACGGTCTCCTTTCATGTTAACATCACGTGTCCCTTGCTCTCGCAGAGCTCCCACCAGCTCCTTGCAGGCAGGAGAAATCCACAGATTCATGGAGTTTACTCCGCACCCCTACACAGTCATCCACCCGATGTAATTGGAAGCATGACTGCTCAGAAAAGATATCATTAAGAGTCCAATGGCCGCAGGAGCGAGTCCAGGCAAGGTTCAGAGCTTTCAGCCGCTGAGTCAACAGTGGTACACGAGAGGATTTGCGGTTATGAAAGCCCGTATCAATTATGTTGCGTTGCATAGTGCGCACATTGACACTTGTTGATGGGCCTGCATCAACAAGTGTCAATGGGGGGGTCAACAACTGTGTGTGTGTGTGTGTGTGTGTGTGTGTGTGTGTGTGTGTGTGTGTTGTTTAAATCATCTAAGTACGTTTTTTTCTATCCCGGGGAGGCATCATATATTTACAAGGAGTATCCACTCGCAGCGTGCCACAAAAGCAGGTTAGCGTAAAGGGCGAAGGATATCATTATCCTTGATCTTAAATACGATAACGTTTTTTTCACACTGCTTATAAACACAATAAGGATTTACTTTATACACGCCTAGTCAGACAAGGGAAACACAGGGATCTTTTAAAAAGTATTTCGTTTAGACCAACAATTTTATTCTTTCACTCTGAGAGTGGGAACTACTAACATTTTACAAAGCTTCAGTATAATTAATTAATTTCGGAGGTAAGAGAATATTTTTATGATGCAGTTACTATGGGCTAAATTAAGATAAAACTTTAGAAAGTATATATATATATATATATATATTACATGTCACGTTGTTTGTCCACGAAGGACTCTTAAACTACTTAACCGATTTTGTAAAATTTACACACCACTTACAGTTTGATCCAACTTAAAAGATAGGATAGTTTATTTTTCAAAATATCAATTAGTTTGGGAGAAATTAATTACAACCTCTTAATTTCTGTGAAATTAAAAACTGTAATACCACTTTTCGAGTGAAACACGGCCTTTCGGAGCAGCGATCACTAATGCGTCCTGTTTTGTTTTGTAAAACCGAGTTTTTAAAATTATCATCATTACGTGTCCTTTCAACTTATGCTCAATATCGCAGTGGAATCGGATGGACTTTCTACCGTAGACCACGGCGGTATAATGTATTCTACGAAATACCGACGCAGAAATTAAATATCGATTTTTTTAAAAAAAAATTCGTTTTGGCGGGTCCGTTTGGCTTAGCTTGAAAAATACAGAAAATATGTTTCCTGAAAGACAATACAATGTAGTATGCTGCAATACAATTAAAAAAATCGAATTTCTAAAACTGAATTTTTGGCGAATTTTTTAAAGAAGAGGCGAAATTTTGCTTTCTTATTTAATTACACCAAAACTTTTCAAGATAACTTAATCAATTTTTTTAAATATAAAATTGGATCAATTTTTCAAAATCGTGTGAAAAAAAATCTGATAAAAAATTGGGCATTAAATTTTTTTTGTCATTTATTGACTTTTCCTCTTCAACATTACAAATCTAATCCATTGATAAATAAAAATGAGACTATAGTTTGTTTTGATAATTTATCATTGCTTTGGCACATCTTGATTAATTTTGAAAACAATCCACCAAAAATTAAGTGTCTTATAAATTCATTCCAGGTTTTCCACTTAACATACTTCTCCTGAAAGTTCGGACACCAGTAATGCTACTACGAAACCTTTCTCCACCAAAGTTATGCAATGGCACCAGACTACGAGTGACTAGACTTAATAAATATGTAATCGAAGCTACGATAATTACTGGATGTGCTCGAGGAGAATTGGTTTTAGTACGCCCCCCCCCATTCCACTAATTCCGTTGAACTATCCTTTTGAATTTAGAAGAGTGCAGTTTCCTGTAAAAGTTCGGTTTGCAATAACCGTTAATAAGTCACAAGGATAGACATTAAAAGTAGCAGGGATCGATTTAAGAGGAGACTGTTTTTCACAGGGCCAATTTTATGTAGCTTGCTCCAGAGTCAGTTCATCAAGCAGCTTAATAATTTTAGCACCGGAAAAAAAACCCAAAAATGTTGTATACAAAGAATTTCTTGCTTAAATGTAGGTATAATAATAAAATGTGGATGGCCTGCATTTTCAAAAAAAAAATCAATACTTTAAAAAGATAGTTAAGGACAGTTAAGGACAAGGGAATATATATAAGGAGTCCAAGGGCGCCGGGACCCTCCCAAAATTAGAAAAAATTATAGGAAATAAGTAATTATTATAGGGGAATTTTGTAACTAAGTGCACGAAGCACTGTTATCCCCCGCTAATTCCATTACCCAAGCAATGCCGGGTACGGGAATGCTAGTATATATATATATATATATATATATATATATATATATATATATATA